>CAUYRT010083846.1:0-23362 GCA_963574885.1 Lepilemur ruficaudatus | reverse complement strand
ATGTACTCTATGGACTACTTTGACAGAATAGATTTTTGAATGTAACAAGATAAGTCAACTTGAGTGGTAATATATTTTGGGAAATCAGCTCACTACAAATTGTGACTGTAAACATTGTACTGTAAATGCTTTGTAGTTTTCCCCCAATAAAAAAAAAAAAAATAAAAAAATAAAATCAAGATGCTCCCCTTCAGGACCATGAGTTTGGGCATAACCATCTAGCGTTGAAAGAACACTGTCCATGTCCTCATTGAATTGTACATCCATCGTCAGGTAGTTATTACTAAAAAAAAAAAAAAGAAAAAAAAAAGAAAAGTATAATATGGCTGTTAAAGAAATAGTTTTAAGCTATCTCTTTAATTGTATATTAAATATGTTAGCCAGTATAATCATTCTTTGATGGGTTAACCGTGACTTTTTCTAAAATGTGAATCTAATCCAGCCCTGTCCCACCCAGAATGCATACCAACCACTCAGAGGTGCCCACTGCCAATAGGACACCTTCCAGACCGTCTCGCTTATTAATAGCCTTTATGAAGTGCTCTTGGTGCACCTCTCCAGCTTGATAGCTCACCACCTACAATCATCTGGACTTTATCTCCTAGCTTTTTGAGCTATTTACTGTTGCCAGAGGATGCTAGAATACCTCAGTGTCTTTGCCAATTAATTCTAGTTCATATCAAGAGTATGTATGTCCCTCTCATGCTTAGTTCATATACAACCTTCTTGATGAAACTTTCTTGATCATGCAGATACCATTTACTTTTTCCTCATGTGGGCCTTTCTTTTCTCTGCACATTCTATAGCAATGGAAATAATGGTATTTTAGCCTTGATTTGTTACTGTGTCTGCTGCTTTCCACTACGTTAGGCCCTTAAGGACGGAGTGTTTCAGAAGACTCTCTATTCCCAGTCCCCATGGTAGCCCCTGACATATAAATGTGTATGGAATGGGCTGAATTTATGCCATCATTAGTAGTGCTCTCTCTCATTTCATAAAATAACATTATGGCTACTCTTCAATACGGTAAATAGAAAAGAAAGTAACCATGTAAAACAAACTTACTGGCAAAATAAATAAAAATGCTCTGTGGGAATACAATGAAAATTTAGAGTGCCTGATACCTACAAGAAACTTTTCCTAAGAGAGGTAAGTGATGGTCACATACATTTTGACTTCAAGGGGCTTAAAATCAAGCAAACTACAATTGTATAGAATAGGTATGAAATTCTCTATAAAACAAAACAGACTAATCCATCATTCATGAGACTCTTTGGAAGTTAAAGACAATGAGAATGTTATCAGTTTAAGGGCTTCACGTGAAAATTATTGGCCTGGGTGGTATTTGAGATGAGATTTAAGAATCAAATCGATTTTTGGTGCATACAATACATTTCGTGAGTACTGGAATATATTGAGAATGTAGCTTGGGACTGTCTCCTATAAGATTTAAAATGCCAAAACAATCTTCTGTATTGAATTTATTAGTGTTGAATTAGTGCAAGTTTAGGACTAAAAGAATCAGATGATTAGGAATACACATTTTAGAACAGTTAAAACAGGCTGCCACATACAGAGGACTGTAATAACACGAGAAAAAAACGTCAGGAGGCAAGGTAGAGGCAAATACACAAGTACAATACTGAACTGTGCCTGGAAACAAACAATGCATTGGGAAATGAGACAGATAGAAGAGTTAACGTGCATGTAGCCCTGATTCCTCAGCCAACTCATGCATAAAGAACAAGGGAAACATTACAGATGTATCGGAGAATTTTGAGCCTAGAAAACTGGAAGGATTATGAGCAAATAACAGAATAGTAAATTAATGAGAAAGAAATATTTTAGAAGGAAAATATTATGAACATATCAAATAGTCAATGAATTATTACAGCATAAAAGATGCTATAGTAAAATTAGCAATATTAGTAGCTTATATTTACATTCTTTTGGCTTTACCTTAATCCGGAAAAAATGTGTTATCTCAATTTGAGGGTCAAAGAATCTTTGTAATACATTGATAGTTCTATTACCATGACGTGGCAGAATAAAAAATGAAATGCACAAAACTATAACATTTCCACAAATTGTTTTTCTAATTCACACTTGCCCTGTCACTTTGCATATTGGTGGCACACTCATAAATGTGCTAGGCAGCTGTCATTAGAAGCAGGCCAATAATTAAAATATTAATTCATATTAATTCTTTTACAACCACAAACTTGCTTTTATATCAGGTAATTAACAAGTCCATTATGACAGCATTTCTGTTAGAGGAGTAACTGAAACAAACAAAAAAGGATGTTTTTCTTTCTATTCTCTTTTAAACACATAAATGAGATTTGTACTTGATTTGATGGTAGTGTAGAGCCACTTTCATAATAAATAAGGCAAAAACATCAAAAAAAACCTTTAGTCATCCCACCCACTACTTTATTTTGTTATAGAACATCAGCCAATCTAATAGACTTTTTACACTAAACTGGCCAAGTTGATTATTATCCTGTAACTGAAAAGATTGCTTAAGTAATTACTTTGGTTAAAGTTGTATCCTTGCCTCAATGTTATTTTATTTCAGACAGATAAATAATGGGTAATAATAGAAAACTGGATTGTATATATTTCTTGTTTATTCTCCATTTAAGAATAAAAATTGATGATAGAATACTGGATATGTTAGGGAACAAATGATTTTTTTTAATCACTATGTCAAAGTGAGAGAATTCCTAAAAGTAATTTTCTTTCATGACTAAAACAATTTTCTAGGTGACTCATTTAATAACCTAAATAGTGATTCCTTCAGTCAAGACATTACTTCTACAGATCTAAATTGTTATTTCTCCTATGAGTTTACGTGACTTGATAAAAAGATTATCAGTGTCGTAGAGACTTAATTGAATGATAATAAAGTTGTCAACTGTGGTTATTATAATTTCTGATTGTTTTCTCTGGATGATGCCTATATTAAACAAAAAAAGTAAAATAATAACCATGGCACTTATTTTTACTGTACAAAGTTACATGACTTGTAGATGTTTTTCAATATACATTTGGTTGTTTAAAATACTTGAATAGTTTTGCACTCTAAGTTGTAGATACAAGAATGGTAATTATTCAGTTATATCAAGCAAGTGTCTACGGCCTTTTTTGTTTACTATGTGCTCTTGTGCACAATGGGACTATTTTGACTGACAATATTTATCATTAGCGATTTCACAACTGGGCTTGTGTCAGGACCTGCCTGATTCTGCGGCCTAGAAACTCCTCCTTCCATCTTTGTGTTTATCCATTCTACATTAACTGTATATGCGTTAACTGCTTATTCTAAATCAACACTAATCTAGGAGGAGGGAGACACAGCAGTGAATAAAACGATAAAAATCTCTACCTTTACTTTGTGTGATATCACTTACCATCCAACACCTATTTTAGCTACATTCCAGGCCCTAAAATTATAGCTGGCATTAAACAGAGAAACTTAAGGAATTCTATGTCAGATTTACTCTCTGACATTTGGAATTATCTCCTCCTTACTTCTTATCAGAGTATAAACTTGCACAACAATTCTACTAGCTGAGCTCTTTCTTGCCTTATGCCTGAGATCAAATCCCTGATGAGTAGCCAATTTCTCATGACTCGCTCACAGCAGTACCTCACTTCTGAATTCCGGTTTAGGTAAAATACCTAGTATTAATACCTCAGCTGGTCAAGTTCTGAAGTTGTTTTCTATCCCATTCTTGGGAATGGGAATCTTTTCTATAATCAAACAGTATGGTTAAACTACCTACAGATAGAGACTGCCAACTTCTACCACCTGCCTACCTTTCCTGATATATTTGCAAATTTTACCTGCCACTGGATCTATAGTAATCTATGTGACGCAGATTCCTTGAGTACAGGTTACCAATTTGTCTGAGTCCAGGGAGACAGAAAACAGTCATATGCAACAACTTCTATGCAATGGCTTTATTACTTACAGACAGGCAGCAAAGGACAAAATAAGCCTTGATTTCATTGTAAACTGGTCCCCCAAGGCCCAGGAGGGCTGCCTGGGGAGGACTGCATGTGCTCAGTTGCAGCCCACACTGGGTCATATTCCTCAGGGGAACGGGACTCACTGCACCAGATCTTTGAAGGCAACTCTGCTTCTAGAGGGGACAGGAACAAAGCCCAGCCTGTTTGGAAGGCACTTTCTATCTCAGGTTACTGCTTTCCCAGCATATTCTGCAGTTATTCTTCAGAGCTACAAGTAAGAAAGGGGAAGAAATAGGTCCAAGCCCACCTGTAGAACTGCCCTGCACTTTGTAGGAATGCTTATTAATTATTTTATTCTTTTGTAGAGTCCAACAAATGCATAATAGTCTTCATGCCTTACCCCTCTGGCAGTGCTCCAGCTTAACGGCCAATACTAGTTCCAGAGTATTAACCTCCTAATTTAGCTCCTCTTGCAACAAATTCATGCTAAAACCCAATCCATAACATCTTTGTGTGGCGTGTGGACGACTTTGACTGAGACAGAGTGTTGGGCAAGGGAAACTGCACTAGCAAACATGGACATGTAAGTACAACTTTCCAATTTGTAGGCAAGATTGATAAGCTATGACGTTCAAAGATTAGACCTATAATTGGCGATCAGTTGAATAGAAGTAGAATAAAGATGTAATTAACATTAGTCAAGTTTTATAAAGAGTTTAAAATTTTAAGGCATTTTTCTTTAAACAGAATTGAAGGGTTATTACAGGGCCCATCAGTTAATCATACTTGTCAAAAAAGCCCAGCAGCAACTACTACAGAAGTCGAGTCTGTAGAGGAAGCCCAGTGGGCCTGAAACATAACTCATCTGGGTATGGAAACACAGCCTTGAATTACTAAAATCAAAGGGAAAGGAAACCTAGAAGCAGGACATAATTAATGTCAAACTGATTACTTACGTAAGAGTATTTGTCCAACAGGCCTCTTGTGTACAATAGGCCTGAGCCGCTAGATACAGGGCCAATGGTACTAGACACCAGCTGGGAGAGATGTAAGTACTAAGATATATAATTTCAAGCAAAATGGCATTTCCATGGGTTGGAATTTTTAGAAAAGTCTGAGGTTGTCGAGTCCTACTATAACAATAGATATTACAAATGGAATTGCCAGTAAAAATAAAACTTGAACCATGTGAAAGAAATTATATCAGGGAAAAGCCTTACTGACATATTTTTTAAATCAAGCTTTTATATTTTATAATGAGTTTCATATTTCCTTTTGAAGCTGGTTGGTTCTATTAATATTCACGCCTACGTGTAGAGGCGATCAGAATTCCTTTGCCTAACAGTCACCCATTTGTCTAAGCTACACCTGGATAAATAAAAAATTGAGGTGTCACTCATTAGAGCATCTGTACCTTCCAGGAGAATGCTTTACCTTTGAGACAACCATGCCATGATAACACATAGTACCAGAGGAAGATGGCAGTGACATGTCCAAAAATAAATTGATTATATTAGAACTTACATAATTTGATGTTATCTTTCCAAAAGACAGAGCAAGTAAGCTAAAATTCTTAATATGTGATACATGCCAAAATAATCTCGTATTTCTCCTATGATTTTTCAGACCAGCAGGAGTTTCTTAGTTTATAGACACATTAGCTCCATATTCCCAGGATGCATTTTATCATATATGGCAAATGTAGAAGATTTGTCATATGGCTACTCCAGCTGGAGATAAAGAATTTCTATCTTTAGGCATAAACTGTAGAGACCTCTTTTAAATAAGGAAAGTTTATAAAAGTTTTCTTCTTTCCTTTCTTCTTCTTTTCCTTTCTCCCTCTCTTACTTCCTGTCTTCTTTCCTTTTTCCCTCCTCACCGTTTTTTCCCTCCCTTTTTGACTTTGGGTACATATAAGATAGTTCATCATACTACTCAGTGCATGAAATAGCATCATTGACAGTTTGCAAGGTTTTTCTCTCATTTAAATTAATTTTCTTTTTACTATCATCCCTATTCCTTGTTCAAGATCTCTAGCCACCTTCCCTCATGATCTTGTGTGTGTGTGTATATGTATACATGCATATGTATATATGTGTGTGTATATATGTATGTATGTGAATGTGCACATACCTTAGTAAATGAAAGAATGTTTTTGTTTCTGTCCTTATGCTTGTTTATTTATGTTAAATAGCATTGTATGTTGTACTATACTTATTTTTAACACCTTTAAAACATTATTTCGGTTGTAAATGAGCATATATTTTACTATTTCAGAATGTCCCTGATATTCCTTTGCCGGCCTCCTCCACATTTTTGTGCACATTTCCCACAAGTAGATACCTAAGTTGCCTTCATCTAAATGCTAGCAAAACTGTTGCTGCCATAAACGTTTCTGTACTTGCTCTTCATGGAACTGTGCAAGCATTTCTGGAGTATATGGATTTAGACAGCAGATCACAATATATACTTGTATTTAATTTCATTACATACTTTCAGATTTATCTCTGGAATGGCTTTATTGATTATACAATTTCAAACACTATTTGTGTTTCTATTTTTCTTTTACTTATTCACCAAAAATTTCATACAATTCAACTATATAAGTTTTGCTAATCATATGATTACCATTTAAATTTCTAATTTTTTGATTACTGATGAAATCATCAGCCACTCACATGCCCCATGTGTGAGCCACCTATCCACATACTTTGTCCCTTGTTTTCTCTATTACATCTTTCATCTATTGATTTGAGGATAACTTTTTCCATCAATTATTTAATCTTATGTTATTTTAAACTATTTCAAATATGTTCTCACAGTCTATCACCTGTTAATATTTTGAAGGTGTCCCATGCTAAACCAAAATCCTAATTGTAGTGCAGTCAAATAATAGCTATTTTTTCTCCCAATTTTTTTCTTTTGGATTCTAGTTTAAGAAAAAGGAACAAAAATATTTTATTTCTTTTTTTTTTATGTTTTTGACTTAACATACATGTGAGTTTACTTTGTATTGTAAATTATCTATTCTTTTTTACTTTTCTCCATGTCACGGATTGGTTTTCACAACATCTACTAAATTGTTAATCTTTCTCTCCAATAATTGTTTTCATCTATACAATAGCCACATGGATCTGTGTCTAAATGTTCTAAGCTGTTCCATTTCTTTACTGGGGTTAGAGCACCACAGTTTTCATAACTGTGGTTTGGTCGTGTTTCTTAAAATCTGGTAGGATGAACCCCTCTCCTTCTTTTTTAACAAAATTGATTTAGTATTTTGACCTTTAATCTTCCATAAAATTTTTATTCCTTGAACAAAATTTACCTTGACATTGCAATGATTTCATAGATCATTTGGGTAGAATTAGATTTTAAAGAGCACAAATTTTGCCTTTGCGTTTGTTCTTTATCTTTTTTTGGCCTAGATTTTACTCTTTTGCATTTTGGTAGGTTTATTACATTATAGTTCTTGTTGCTTTGATTTAAGATTTATTTCCTATTATGTTTTAGAGGTTATCATTTTTATTCATTCTGAAATTTACCCTAGATATAAAAAGTAGTGCATCATGTATCCGTACAACTTAGAATAAAATAAACCTCCAATAACCCACCTTCCACCTTAAGAATAGAACAACACTCTCCGTGATTTCATCTTCCCCCTACCCACAGATCCCATAGAAGAAACTACTATGCCCATTCCTGAGTTATTCACGTTCTTTGATTTTCTTAATGATTTTATAGTAACTAAATGTATCCATATACAATGTCTTAGTTTGTTTTACATTCAACTTTATAATGAAAACCTAATTTATATATTTTTCTCCGATTTTCATCCTTTGCTCATTGTTTTTGAGAATGAGCTCTGTTAATGTATGTAGCTGTAGTTTATTCTTTGCTATTATTTAGAGTTTTCAATGTCTAAATACACTATGAGTTATTTATAGTTTCTGTTTTCATCTATACAATAGCCACATGGATCTGTTTCTAAATGTTTGAAGCTGTTCCATTTCTTTATTTGGGGTTAGAGCTTTTATAGGGGTTGATTGATATGGTGAATTGTCAGTAATTTTCAATAATGACTAATGCTTCTATAAGCTTTCTTATATGTGTGTTTGGTATCTATGTGCAGATTTCTCTAGGGTAGTTGTTCTCACAGTGCGGTCCCTAGACCAGTAGCATCAGTACCACTAGGAGACTTGTAGAAAGGCAAGGTCTCCAACACCATTCCAGTCCTACTGAATTAGACATTCTAGGAAGGAGCCAAGAGATCTGTGGTTGTTGTTTTTAATTGGCAAAAGCTGTTATAGAAAAACATTGATTCTGCAAGTTACTATTGTACTTTACCATATTCTTGAACTCTCTTATTATTCTAATATTGCATAAAAGTTTTCTATCTTAGTTTTCTGGAGAAGTACTGCAGAAGTACTAAATCTCTGCACTAAATTGACCCTCTGGATTATTGACTCTAGTTTGTAATGAAGACAGTTAAAAACAATTGGGTGCTTATATGAACACCACAAACTGAGCAAATACTACTATTCTCTTATATCTTCCAATTCTTTCCAAATTTTCCCTGCTGTATGTATTTAATATATGCTTAATTCTTCGTGCTTAAAACTGGGATCCTTAGGAAATGAATGTAAAATTAAAAATCATGATTTCACTTTGCCAGGCATGGAATTTTCTTGAGCTATGTGTCCCCTACTCATTATTTAGCGTCTGCTCTGTCCAGCATTTATCCAATGGACAGCCAGCGCCGCACCCTGGTCCATATTCAGTTGACTTCTTAGTACCAAGAAAATCCCAGTCTTTATTCTTGATTGATAACCTACTTTTTCTTTATGATTAAAAACCAAGAACATTTTCGAAAATTACTATGTGCCCTGTATTTTTCTCAGTATGTTAAATTTATTATTTCAATTTACTTTATAAAAAGCATAAAATTTGTTGCTGATTCTTGATGGAAAAGCAAATAATCAAACTACTATTTTAGTTCTCAACAGACATTAGTTGGCAAACTTCTATTTTCTTACCTTTAGGGAATTTCTACTCTTCACCAAATTGAATTTATTTTTTTCTTTATTTCTAGAATGCTTTACTGTAATTGAGATATTTTTCTCAGAAAGTCTTCCTTTAGTATTAATGGTCAGCACTTTTCTTGTGTTATAATAAACACATAATTATTTTTAAATCATTCAGCACTTAGAAATGTACTAAGATGTTTGGCTATACATTGGGCATGGCAAATGAGTGAACTCATTAAGACTAAGAGGAAAGGAAACTGAATCATTGAATAGGATTCACAGCAAAATATGATGATTTCATTAAATTTCAAGATATGAGTTTGCTTATTATTTCATTTTATCTGCACTACTAAATCTAGTTGAAACATAAAAAACATATCAATTCATTAAATTGGAAAGAGAAAGTGCAGAAATATTCCTGAGATGCTTACGCTTGCAATGACATTTCTTAGCTTTACGATGAAAAAGGACTTAAGGCTGGAAGAAAGTAAAGGCACAATGGCAAGAAAAAACTAGAAATACCAAATAATTAAAGATCAGTATGAATTATTATACAGTTACTTATGTTATTTATTTATCGTAAAGCATAGTCTTTGTGGATGGAAAAATCCAAACTCTGAAGTATTTGAAAGAAGTTTATTTTGAGCCAAATTTGAGGACCATGACCTGGAGCCACTCCCAAGAAGCCTTGAGCAAGCGGGCTCGCTGTGGCTGGGTTACAGTTTGGTTTTATACATTTCAGGGAGACAGGGGTTACAGGTAAAGTCATAAATCAATACGTGGGAGGCATACATTGATCTGGCCCAAAAAGGTGGGCCACCTCCAAGCCGGGAGTTGGGGGGGGAGGCTTACAGGTTATAGGTGGGTTTAAAGATTCTTTGTCTTGTAATTGGTTAAAGACATGAGGCTTTGTCTAAAGGGTTAGAATGTTTTAACATAAGGAGTGGTTATCAGAGATAAGCCTCAGGACATAGATTTGTTGTGTAAATTGAGGACCTGCAGGTTTGTCTTGCATACCCTTAGGCCTGCCAATGGGCCGTAAAGGATGTATTCAAGGGATGGGAGCATGATGAGGCATGTCTGACCTCCCTCCTCCTGGCAGGCAATTTAGTTTTAGGATATTCTTTGGCCACAAGGGGAGTCCATTCAGTCAGCAGGTGGAGGGGTGAGCCTTAAAATTTTATTTTGGTTCACATCTTAAAATAATTTACTCATATTGTGATAAAATAAATAGTTTTAGAAGGAGACTAAGTGATCAACTTTAGCACTATAATCAAAGAAGGTTATGTAATTTTTAGTTTGTTTTTATTACTCCTTTCCTAGTACTGTATCCATAATATTCATTTTTAATGAAGAGATCAGTTATGCACTGTGTACATTCTACTATCTCTATCAAATGTTTATTAGCATCTTGATGTGTTGAATTTTGTGTTCATAGAGGTTAATACTAATTATAATATTAAGTTTATATTCTGTATTTATTTATAAATCTTATGTATATGTTCATGAGTGGCTCTTCATATATTTAAACACTACTTATGCAATTATTAGATAAAAGTTGATAAAATTAAAAATAAATTTTTTGAAAAAAATTGTTGCCTAAAAATGATTGAAGTCATATAAATCTTTGGCCTACATAATATCAATGATTTAATTAATTTCTTTATTATCTCCATGTATTTTCATATTTTCTCAGAATTAGAGTATCCTAATTCCTAATTATTTCTATATATTTAGAATTATATTAACCTTATCAGACTTGAGTAGAAAAGAATTTTTTTTTAAATATAAGTCCAGGTTTTAATTTGTGGGTTACTAAATAATTGATTCTTAGAAAAGATGTAGAATTTGCTAGTGCAGTACTCAGAAAACAGTAACCCAAAATGAAGGCCTCAGAAGCAAAAGTTTTTCTCTGACCTTCTCTTGTCCTCCTGCCTCTTAGTCCATTTTTCTCTGAGGCTAGCCAAAGAAACCAGAGCCCATCTTCCCCAAGTAGGGTCATAAGAGCCAGAATCCCTTTTTCCAAAAGCCAGCCATAAAATGTAAAATTTTTCTGTGTAAAAACTGGTCATAAAGAAATTATCTGACCTCCTGCATTTGAATGTAGGTCTGAAGACTCCCATTCCAGAGAGGGCGCTGCCCCACATCCAGAAGGAAGGAATGCAGCTCATAGACGCCAAAAATGAATCTAGACAGACCAGCCTTGCTGGATTTCTGCACTTAGTCTGTTAGCATTAGCTCATGCCCTTTTTATCCAATCATACCCTACACAGCTGTCCCTGCGTTTTTTGAACCTAAGCATAAAAACAGACAATATCCCTTATATCATTGCATTTTCAGTCTGAAGGATCTTGTGTATACACATTAAATATATCTGTGTGCCTTTTCTCCAGTTATCAATCTGCCCCATGTCAGTGATTTTCACTGAAACTTTAGGGGGCCAAGAGCTTTGGATGAGTTGCTGTAGTCAAACTCCATGCTTACCTCAATGGGGCTTTTCAAGCTCATGGCTTTACAACAGTATAATTCTCACAAAAGCCAGTTCTTTCTTTTTCCTTCTGTACTTCTAGCTTTGCTTTTCAGACATTACCTGGTCAATTGGCCTGTCTTTTTTTTTTTTCCTCATTGTTTCCTCATTGATCTGGTCAGGTAATACTATCAAAAAATTATGCCTGTCATTCTAATTTACAGTATTATTCTGAAGTTTTAGTTCCCAGAGCACAATGTACAGTGTTTTCAAAGTCAACTGTTCCATTTAGAACATTCGGCTAATCAACAGTATTTGGAAAATATAGTTTGATGCTCTTTCCTTCTTGTCTAGTTGGTAACTCATGGGTTTTAAAAATATATCCATAAATTCTCTTGTACTCTGTCTTCCAGAGTGGGACCCTAATTCTCCACCAGTTTCGTATGTGAGGAACTTCATGACTTGCTTGTAACAATGAAAACGAAGTGAAAATGATGGAGAACAACTTTGTAGAATAGGTTAGAAAAAGGCACTGTGGCTTCTACCTTAAATCCTCTGTCTCTCTCTCTTCTATTGGGAAAAGGCAAGAGCCAGGAGCAACTGAAGGGCCTTCAGTCTAGTGAGCCTTGAGGAACTGGGGCCTGCCAAAACTCATGTTGTTAGCTTAGGAGTAGATGCTTCAGCTACGGTTGGGCCTGATCATCAGCAGGAGCTACCACAGCCAGCCACTCCTGGATTCCTGCTCCTTTGAAACTGAAATAACAAATGTTTCAGTGTGTATTGTATGTTCGATTTTATATATTACAAATTACATTGACTTTTCATGTATTTGTATTATGGGATTCTCATGACGTTTTATGGAATCAACTTACTGTACATCAACTTCATCGTTCTCTTTTTGAGGCCAAAATGATCACAACTACAGCAAAGGGAGGCTGGCATTTTTGCCTTTCAGCAACAACCCACATATCTTTGATTCCTCTGACTTGAAATCACTAAATCTAACAACAGAAAGTTTCAAACACATCATACCTATTTTGGGGCAGGAAGGGACCATATGAGAATGACACATGTGCCTCCAAGCTGCATGACTTGCTTTGTCTCTGCTCATAGCCCACATTTTTACCTATTTCTTTCTCTCTTTTGACGTAAGTTTGCATAATGCTGCCTCCTATAAAGGCTTACCTGGCTCCCCTACCTGAAAGGGGCCCTGCTATAACACTTTCTATTCTTTCTTCTCATGTCACTTTCACATACATTGCGTGACATGTCACATACATTACTTTACATAAATTACTTTTTTATATTCTGGGCTATGAGAATGCATTTTTTTTAAAAAAAATTTTGGATCTGTGGGGATGTATTATCTTTTTTTCTGAAATAAGTAAATGTAAATTATGAAGCAAACGTTTTTATACCTTCATTAAAATTGTCTAACAACAAAGTAGATGATTATTCCATATGTAAGAGTAGGTGTAGTTTGAACTTTTATGATTTAAAAATCAGGAAAATTCCCTGAGTTATTTCCTAACTCCTTGACCTAAGCTGAAAGTAACGATAGTGAAGACTTATTGAGGACCCATGACATGCCCAGCACGGCACTGTGTGTTGTAAATGTGTCATCCCATTTACCCCTTGGATTACCCCATGAGGTTGCTATTCACATTATCTCTATCTTACACCAGAGAAATTAAATCAGAGGCAGATTCAGCAATTGGCCCAAGGTCACAGAGTCAGAACAGAGTCAGAATTTGAAATTAAGCAGTTTGAATTCTCAAATGAATGACTTTGACCACTACTCTGTAACATCAGACTACCAGCAGATTTCTGGAAAAATCTATTTCATGAATGGGACATAAAATTTGCCGACACATTTTGACAGATACATATTTTTAATTTGTCATTTATATAGAGATCTAATTCATCTAGAAATAAAGACCTTATAGAAATGTCAATTAAAAAGAAAATTTTTGCAATTGAATTATGCAGAAAACTTTTTAGATTATATTTAGAAATATCTAAATGATTGCAAAAGAAAAATCAATAGTTATCCCACAAATAGAATACTGAGGGGAGAGGTTCTGACTGATTACATTTTATTACTGTTTTCTTAAATTAATATAAAAATGTTTAAGGTATTTTTATTTTTATTTCTATCTACAGCTTCTTAGAAGTAAACTTATCTGTTTACCCTGACGATTTTTCACATTTTATGAAAATGAGCAGCTGCAGGGCATAAAGTATAATGTGTGGTACATATAATATGCTGCAAATTCTAAGTATCAACATCACCACCCAGTAAATACCAATTAGCTTAAAAAAAAGATCACAGGTGACTTGAGTATAGGCTTCAAAAAAGCACAATCTTGATTCAAATTTTGGAATTAAGTGTCTTAGCTGATGCTATTTTAGCTCACATGAAAGATTACATTAACCTTGAAAGCATAAGATATTTTGTTTGTCCTCACACAGTAGCACTCCAGAGTTTAGATAGCTCATAAACTATGTTTTAATTTCATATTATTATTTTAAGATACATTGTACTATCAATTCTACAAAGTTGGGAAGTTGGATTACAAATGTTAAAGTAGATCTTCTCTTTTTAATTAACTTTTCTGTTTATCTTATCTTTGAGTCTTTTTATTCTTCCTGAACTAAAAAGAGCATTCATCAAGAGTTTAATAGGAAGAATATGGAATGCAATATTTTTAAATTTTATCTTTGAAATGCAAAACTTAGAAATAGAATGAATAATTCAGTGAATCATCCACATGCCTTGAAGACATCTAGTTGCTTATATTTACTTGGCCTTAGTTTAGTCATCCACCAGCAACTTTCAGAAAGGCATATAAGGAAGAAAAAATCAGTCTTTATCTCTCTCTCTCTTTCTTCCCTCCTTCCTTCACTTTTTTCTTTCCTCTCTCCTTCAGTTGTCCTTTCCTCTCTCCTTCAGTTTTGTGAAGATACTGCTTTTCACAAGTGTAAGAAGCTGATAATATATTTTTGATTACTTCAAATAATCAAAA
The DNA here is from genome assembly GCA_963574885.1 of Lepilemur ruficaudatus. NCBI lineage: Eukaryota > Metazoa > Chordata > Mammalia > Primates > Lepilemuridae > Lepilemur > Lepilemur ruficaudatus. The sequence goes on along the minus strand of CAUYRT010083846.1, from coordinate 8,870 downwards.
GGGACTTACTTAAAGTGCAATAAAGTAGCTATTGAACAAAGTCCCATTTCATTTGTATATTTTGAAAGTTTTATTTGAAACTGTATTAAATCTTCTGTTAGATTTCATATTATTCCATAGTACTATTCTTCCATATCTAAAATAATGGCCTCTTCTATTTTAAAACCTTCTAAATATCATAAGGGTATCTCACTGGGACAGTCCAATCAGGAACCATGTGGGGAAGGATGTTCTGAAGACACAATTCTTGTGTTTTCTTTCAGGAAGGAGTGGTAGTGATATTAAGCTGTCAACACACACTCATAGACCTTCGATAGTAGATTGTTGTTTTTCACTCTCCTTTGGTTTACCTTATTTGAATACATATTCCTTCTAATATCTTCTTGAGTGAATAAATGGTGGAAAATAAAAAATAAATAAATAAATAAAGAATCCAAAGACAAAGCCAACTTGAATGTTGACTATTTTCAACTATTTTCTAAATTGTCTTATTCATGCCTCCCTCATTATTTTTTTAATAAGTTAGAGCAAATTTTGTGTCAATCTTGAGTACATGTTAGAAATGATTACTCAGGATGTTTTTAGTATGAATTATTGGAACCATATAGATCACAGGAAGACTAAGTGCTTAAAAACATTCCCTTGCAAATCTACCATACCTTGTCCCCTCCACATATTTTAGTTCACCAGTGTTGTTTTGAGTTATTTTTCAGTTCATTCCTCCTGGATGAGATGTTCTGATTAGCTAGCCTGAAATATGAAAAAGTCCCATCCCCTAGTGGATGACTTGCCTCTCCCACCATGCCTACCTTCAGAATGACTTACATGTTCATTTTGCTTTCATCACATTATATATGACTCCTAATTTAACGTACTGTGGAAATTTCTTTTATTTAATATAAGCCAAGACTTGTTCAATAAGCAAAAAGTATATCACCTGACTTTCCTTGTAAAAATGTTACTTATTTTATGTACTATATCCTTATCTGTGACAAATTACTCATTAAAAATAAATGTTTTAACAAAAACAATTATCACTGGAATTTGACCCTTCCTCTTCACTTCTATCCATAAACACCTAGTGCGTGCATTTGTTTCTTCTTGCCTGAATTATCATATAAACAGTGTTAGCTGATTTCTGTACTGCCTGTACTTTCTACTGTAATATCTAATAAACTCCTTGAACCTCAGCTCAAATAATGACGTTTGTCTACTATACTGCAGAATAATTTTTGCCATTTAACATTTGGCACAGCTAATATAACCAACTCCTCTACGCTTACCCTGTGATCTGACCAAGTAAGTTGCCTGATAGCCTCTGGTTATCTTCCATGATTCTTTCTGCCAACCTGCCATTGCTTATGCTTTTCTCTAACACAGAAAAATGCAAAGAAAAATATCGTAGAATTGAACAGGTGAGAAGCATGGGATCATTCTCCATCTTCCCAGCTCCACATTTTTAAATACACTATACACCCCCTCTGTAATTTTTCTTTCATGAACTAGAATTATTCTCTTCATATATGCTCTCATGGCACTTCATTTATAGCTCCCTAAAGGCTTTAATCACTTTATACTGTCTTTTAGTTATGCATGTTTATGTTTTACTTCTCCCAATAGACACATATATGAGAGAAAGAAACATTTCTTATTTATCATTGAATCACCCTCAGAGCACAGTCCAACATCTTTCATAAGAGTAGAAGCTTAATAATTCTTTTTCAAGGGGAGAGGGAGAATTAATAAATTATGCTAAATATACACAGCTTAAACAAAAATTAGAAACTCAAGGTATTTTTGGAACATAATAAAAAAAAACTCCTATAGTTGTAAAAACAAGTGCATACATTTATTCATCTAATATGTTACACAGATTAAAAATATTTCATTTATAGATTTCCCAATTCCAGAGTTTTGAAGTAATTTTGACTTTTGCAAAACAACCATAGGAAAAAATTCATAGACTAGATAAATAAGTACATATAAGTGTTTGAATAAAATGCTTTTTCATACATTTTAATTTTCATTTAACATCAACTCCAAAAATAAAATTAAAAAAATATATCAATAGTCAGTCTGTACGTGGTTTTATCTTTTTGCACAGAGTTGATGAGTCATTCTGTCTTTCCCCAAATAACATTGTACTGAGCAATAAATATGTACAAGGCCATATAAGTTAATTCTGTCTCTACATCTAGTTAAATATAGAGAAGAGATTTTAAGTTTTAGTCAAGTTTTAGGAGGTTTAAAAGACTAATTGTCTTTGCAATCAGGCTTTTTAAATTTGGATTGGTGTTTTTCAAAATCTACTGGAAATTGGTAGTGGGAATATGGAATAAGTCTAACCTGAGAAAATTCTTAAATACACTTCCTGTTATAACATTGGCCTCTGATAAAGAGCCATTTTATGTTCTCCTTTAATTATTTACATTACAAATTGAGTACTTAATCACTGATTAAAAAAATTATTTTAATGTCTCATATTTAAGATAAAGTGAAGAAATTTCAACTAAAAATTTCATCATATTTTAATTAAATCCAAAAGCAGATTTTTGACTTGAATTATCCAGTTGACAAATATCTAATTAAAGTAGTAAGAATAAAAATAAAACATGGCAAACAAGCCCTCTGGTCTTTTTCTCCCCCTTCTTCTACTTCATGTATATATTTAACACCTTTTTCTGACAGTGTATTCGATGTCTCTGTCTCATGTTGTGTAACATATCACTCCAAAACCTAAGTGGCTTAAAGAATTGTAATAGTTATGTTATTTATAATTTCTGTGGATCAGGAATTCTGGAACAACTTGGTTACACAGTTCTGATTCAGAGTGTTTCATAAGGCTGTAATCGGTTATCATTTGGGGCTGTGGTCATCTGAGGGCTTCCCTGGGATGGAGGGGCCATTTCCAAGATGGTTAACTTATGTAGCTAGCAAATTGGTGCTTTTGCTATTATTGGCAGGCCTTAGTTTTTCTCCATGTGGGCCTCTCTCTAGGGTTGCTTAACTGTCCCGAATGCATGGCATTTGGCTCCTTCCAGGACCAGATCAAGAGCAAGAAAGATTTAATACCCTTAACCTAACCTCAGAAGTCACACACACTCTCCTCTGCCATATTCTATTGTTCACATGGGCCAGCCCAAATTCAATGTGAGAGGAACAGCCTATATAGCACCAAGAACATCAGGAGGTGAGAATCATTCCAGGCTATCTTGGAGGCTGTTTACCATAAACCTTAATACATTTAATTAGCATATCTAAACTTCAATTTTCCTTCCTGTAAAGTGAGTGGTATGGGCTAAATTGAAAGTCTAAAAACTTTTTTTATAAAGGGCCAGAGAGTAAATATTTTAAGATTTGTGGACCACACAGTCCTTGTTGTAACTATTTAGCTCTATTGCAGCACAAAAGGAGCCATAGATGACACACAAATGAATGCATATATGGTGTTGCAATAAAACTTTTTTTACAAATAAGTTTGGATTTGATTCACATGATGTAATTTGCTGACCTTGAACTAGATGATTGCTAATATTTCTTTAATTTTAGAGATTCTGACTCTATGTTATTTGTATAGGGTATAGAATTTCATCCCATATTACTTTAAAATAGTTAACACGTTGTATAGATAAAAGAATTTGAAAAAAAATATTAAAGATACAATCTTGTCATAGATAGAATTGTGTCCTTCCCAGATTTGTATGTTGAAACCCTGACACCCAATGTGACTATATTTGGAGATAGGGTCTTTAAGGAGGTAATTCAGGTTATGTGAGGTCATAAGGGTGGGGCCCTAATCCAACAGGACTAAGGTTCTTAGAAGAAGAGAAAGAGAAACAGAGGCCTCTTTCTCTGTGAAGACAGGAAAACAAACAAACATCCGTTTGCATGCCAGGAAGAGAGGCCATGACAGAAACTGGCTGTACTGGTACCTTCATCTTGGGCTTCCAGGCTTCAGGACTGTTAGAAAATCAATTCCTGTTGTTTAAGCCAGCCAGTCTGTGGTATTGTGTTATGACGACTTGAGCAGACTAATACTACCCACAACATTTTTAGACTTTATCACATTAATGACATACAAACTTATTATACCTTTTTACTTCTTAAAATGATCCCTTCTTTCGATCCTATATCTTTCCTTAGACTACATCTTTTTTCCTTGATCCTGTTGATTACAAAGTTACTACACGAGTTGTTTTATGCACTGTCTCTACCCTCTATGATGGCGTTACAATCAGGCTTTTTTTCCCCACCACTGCTCTGGACTAATTCTTCTCAGAGTCACCATATCTAGTGTTCAGTTCTTAGTACTCACCTTAAAAGTCCTCTCACCTGCATTTCATGGACCTGCTCACTTCCTCTTTTTGAAATACTGTTTGCTCATCTTCCTGGAAATCGTACTTTGCAGGTGTTCCTTTTTCCTCAATAACTATTCCTTCTCAAACATCTTTAAAGGGTATTTCTACTGTGTCTGATGGAATACTCCAGGGTTCAGACGTAGGGCCTCTTTTCCTCTCTATCTATACTTCTTTCTCTGTGATTCTATCTGCACTAATGGTTCTAAGTACCTTCAATGTGCCGATTTCACCCATATTTATCTCTAGTGCTGACCTTCCCCCAATTCCAAATTTTATAGCTAATTGTTAATTAGTAGCTATGTCTAATAGATATTTGTAATTAAAAAGCTGCAAAGCAGTTTTTGACACCCACTGCCCACTAATCTTGTTTCTTTACTGTGTTCCTGCTATCAGGAAATGGTGCCACCACACATGGGGTTGCTCAAGCCAGAACCTTAGAATCCAGGATGTGGTGAGCTGACTGGAGCTGACTGGTACTGATTCATGAAAGCTTATTGTTATTTTTTAGGCAATTTTTTGAGCTGGTTTTAAAAGCATCCACTATTAAATAATGTAAAATCAAACCAGGTTCTAATATCTGAAATTATACAAAAAGTTAGAATGAGGAAACTACTGTGATCCCTATGAAGCTGATAGGCATTTCAGTTTAATGAATATAAAATTATGAGTGATAAATTAACAGTAAATTAATGCTCATAGGTAAGAAATTAAGAGTATATCACACACTCAGATGATAATACATGTATTAATGACAATACATTTATTAGAATAAGAGTTAGTGGATTGTGGTGCTACTCCACTTGTCAAATCATGGTCGAATTGCAATCATAGGTTGTCTACAGAAGCAAGGTTTTGGGACAAAAAAATCAAAAAAGCATCCCAAATGAATTAGTTATATGACATATACAATAAAATGTATTTTCTTTCTTATTATTTGGATATTATGTGCTACAGTTATTTTACACATACACATATTTTGGAGAGCCATTTATTTAATATTGTCAATATGCTGTTGCTTAGATTCATCTTTGACTCCTCTCTTTGTCTTATCCTCTGTATCTAATCCATGAGCAAATTCTGTGATTCTACTTTCAAAATAGATCTCATATCTATTCACTTATACCTACCTTGACTGCTACTACCTTAGTCAAAGCCATAATCACCTTTTTCCTAGGATGCTGCAATAATTTCCTAACTGAGCTCCCTGTTAGTTACCCTTCTCTAGGTATATTCTATTTTTGGCACAGGAATCTGCTATATTTGATTTTTAGTTACTCATGTATTATCTTATATATTATTTGCCTTCTCCATAAGAAGATAAGTTCTGTGAAGTTAGGAGCTTTTGTGTGTGTGTGTTTGCTTGTTGCTGCCATATCTCGACGGTCCAGAATTGTATCTCAATAATAGGCATTCCAGAAATTAGCTTATTTGTTCATTGACCATTGTAATATAAAAGCTAAGTTCCATTAGGCAACAGACAAATTTTATTTTGTTCATCCTTGTACCCACATCACCCATACAGTCCTTGGAATTTGACAGATGAATCAAATATTTGTTGAGTGAATATATTATTTTTGTTTCATAGTAAAATGGAAAATGCCTTGTGCTGATACACAATTTATCTACTATTGGAAGCTCATTACTATACATAATCTTAATTATTAAATATCCCTCTGTACATTAAATAATTTATCAGAGTCCAAAAAAAGGGTCTAGCCTTTAGTCTTGGCTTATGGGAGGTAAGTCTTAAGCCCTGGGAATGTTGTGCCTGATCAGAGTGGCTGTGTTCTCCTGGGATCTTTAGCAAGCCAGACAGTAGCAATGCAATTTAGGGTCAGTCTCTTGGGTCACACAGTATCAGTTTGATCTCCCGAGAGTCTGCAGACTGAGATCAGCCATGTGTGCAATCAACCGCCCCTGCATGATGAAGGCCCAATAAATACTCAGGTTTGTGTGAGTTTTCCTGGTTGGCAACGCTGCATGTGCTATGCCACACGGTAACTCTGCCTGTGACTCCAAGCGGAGAGGACAGCAGAAACTCTGTGTTTGGTACTTTTCCTGCACTCTGCGCTATGTGCTTTCTCCCTGTACTGAGTTCGATCTGTATCCTTTTCCTGCAGTAAAGCATAACGATGAGTATAACAGCCTCCAGTGAGTCCTGCGAGTTCCCCTAGTGAATTATCGAATCTGAGGTTTGGGGAACCCCCTGAACTTGCCATTGTTGTCAAAAATGATGGTCTTGGGTGCATTATATTCCTTCTAACTTTGGACTATACCTTTAGTAGATAAAAATATTATTCTTTAACAAGAGTTATTTGTAGAATATGAAGATTCCATACTAAGAAATTGTTTTCTTTGATTTTATCTCTGGTGGCTGTTGTAGTGCCCCACCCAGTCTCCTTTTCATGAACAAGACATGTTTCCCACCCGGTGTTCAGAATATAGCCAGCAAAGTCCATCACAACTAGAAAGCTGAAAAATAAGCAACATTTAATAAAATATGTACAAGATCATCACACTGTAATTAAACAACATTGTTAATTTAAAATGACTTAAATAAATAGAACAATAAATTCATAAACTGGAAGATACTACTTTTTAAGATATCAGTTCTCCCAAACTGATTTATAGATTCAATATGCTTCCAATCAAAATAGCAGCAGGTTTTTTAAATAGAAAATTAAAAGTATATTCTAAAATTTATAGGGAAATGAAAATAACTTAGAATAAAAATGAGCAAACTATGAGTCAAGTCCAAATGCTATTTAAAGAAGCTTTTGTGGGGAACATATTGTGTTTAATTTATGTACTTTGTGCCATATCAGCAGAGTTAAGTAGTTATGACAGAAATCATATAGCCCATAAGCATAACTCTCTGACATTTGACATAATAAGCTTTCTGAAGTCTTACCTACAATAACAAACACAAATTTCGAATAATAGAAGATAAATGGAGGATATATATTCTCAACATATATACATGTTCAATTTTAAGATTTATTGTAAAGCAGAGATTATCAAGCTTATTGCCAAGTACATTTAGGGTCAAGTAATTCTTTGTTGTCTGGAGATGGTCTGTGCATTGTGGGATGGTTTATAGCATCCCTGACCTTTACCCACTAAATGACAGTACCCTGTTTCCCAGTTGTGACAAACAAAAATGTCTCCAGATATTGTCAAATGACACCTAATGAGTAAATTTATTCCAAGTGGAGAACCAATACTATTAATCTACAGTAAGAAACACAATGTTGTATTGTCCCAATGACAGGACATACAGATTAATGGTGCACTCTGCAGTGAGCCACTCTTCAATGGTCAACTGAATTTCAGCAAAGGTGCTAAAGTAATTCAATGGACAAATTAGTTTTGTAAAAAAAAACTGTTTCTGGAACTTTTGGATGTTCATATTAGAAAAATGAATCTCATATCTTAATTCAAGCCATGCACAAAAGTTAGTTTGAAATTAATCATAAACTTACACATAACAGCAAATGCAAAACCATTAGAATTCTATAATGAAAATAAATAGAAAAATATCTCTGTGACCTTATGGCAAACAAAAATTTCTTTTACATAAGAAAAAATAATTGAACAATAAAGGGAAAAAAATGATAAATAAGACATCGTCAACATTTACACATCTGGTTGTTTGGAGGAAATTATGATAAAAATGAAAAAGTGAAATACAGCACACAATAAAATTTTGCAAACATCTATCTGACCAAGTGCTGAATTACAGAAGTTATAATCATAAAACTCTATAACAGACAAATGACTCAATAAAAGTGAGAAAGCTCTGATTAGACAAATTCAGAAATTTAACTGGTAATAAACACATGAAAAGATTCTCACCAACAAAATTCACCCAGGAATTAAAAATTACTACACATTTAGATATTACTGCAAATCTAGCAAAAATACAATATAAAGTGATAGTAAGGTTATGGAACAACTGGAACTCTTTGGTATTGCTTGTGGGAATGCAAAATAATGCAGCTACATAAGCAAACAGCGTGATATTTTCTTATGAATAAAACACACACTTATCATATAACCCAGTTATTCTACTCCCAGGTAATTATTGGCAAAAAGTTCAAACATATGTCCACAAAAAGACCTGTATGCAAATGATCACAGCTTCATTAATCATAATAGCTCAAAATTTGAAAGAACCCAAATGCTCATCATCTGTTAAACACAAAAGCTAAATAAAGTATATAAAAGGAATTATATTCAGCTACAAAAAGGAACAAGCTGTTGATACTCAAAACAACATGCTTGGCTCTCCAAAAACGTCATGCTAAGTGATAAAAGCCAGATTCTGGAAAGCAGATCAATGACTTTCCTTAGACCAGAGCAAGGATATTATTTTTTATTTATTTATTTATTTTATTTATTTATTTATTTTTTTGAGACAGAGCCTCACTCTTTTGCCTGGGCTAGAGTGCCGTGGCATCAGCCTAGCTCACAGCAACCTCAAACTCCTGGGCTCAAGCGATCCTCCTGCCT
>CAUYRT010083842.1:0-18034 GCA_963574885.1 Lepilemur ruficaudatus | reverse complement strand
TAAATTCCCCCACCTTGGCTGAAAATTTACTTCCTCAAGAAATACTAATAAAATGTCTTCCTATCACTGTTGTAAAAAGTGTCATGATATATTATACTTAAATATTATTATTCATTTTTTTTTTTTTTGCCAATTCAAATTCTCGTGTAGTTTGAGGTTAAGTGAACTATCCCTAAAGAGAGAGTGCTTGGGTTCCTTATTCATCTTTGTTACATACTGAGTATTTATAGGCCAGTTGCTGAAACTTTCTAGGCCTTGCTGTCACAGTCAATAAAATGAAGAGTATAAAATTTCTTCCCCTAGAGTTTTAAGTGTTAAATAAGTGAAAGCAATAAGATACCACAGTGCCACACTATAAGCCCTTAATAAATAAATGTTCGTTAAGAACATGTATTATCATATCAAATATATTTTTTATATTTATTATATGCCAGATGTGATATATATAAATATATGTAATTTAAATTGTATAATTATCACAGTAATAACCAGAGTAGGTGTTAGTCTCTGAATTTACAGCTGAGAAATTTGGACTCAGAGAGATTAAATAATTTACCCACAGTCACATATTGATTAAGTGGTTCAGTTTGGATTTAAACAAAAACTAAAATACCCAATTCTGTATTTAGGGAATGTCTTTATTTACTTTTTATTCCTAATACCTCTCGATATTCAGTGCAAACATGTATTCAATGAATGCTTTCTAAAGGAATGGATGAAGCCATGTTTGGAGTCACTTGTCATATATTTTAGAACCCCTAATCAGTTATAATTATGATAGTTATAATTAAGATGTGAATTAAACCACAAGAATATTTTAAAATTATTTTTCTTAATCTAATGGAGAAAAATGACAATGACAGTAGGGACAGATATCTCCCAGGCTAAAGAGAAGAGAATCCCCTGGGGAAATGTAGAACTTTAAGACTTATCCCACTATGTTGGATGTTTCCTGAAGATGAATGGCCAACTATGGACCGTTAGGTTATATATTTTTTTCTTATGTGGAGATACCATTAATCACGGAGTTTTATTAATATTTCCTGACATGTATCAAGGTTGTTTATATATTAGGTATGGAAATATGAGTTAGCACATACACGTTATCTACCAACGGATATCAAATTGGAAATGTTCAACAACAAAATTAAATTCTCAAAAACCTTGCATTAAATTGTAGCTGAAAGGGAAGATAAGCAGCTTTTTCTTATATTCATATAACAAGTATGTATTTATTGAGTGACTAAAATGTGCCAGATTTTGCTCGACTCTGAGGAAAGCTGAGCAAGAGAAGTCCATGCCTCAGGGAGCTTACTTTCATGTAGAGATGACCTAATATAATCAAGAGATATTCAAGTGCGTCATTACGCTGAATATCACCTGCTATCAGTGAGAAGTGTGAGTTTCTATAAGTGCACATAATATTAATAACATGAGCTCCTTATGCATTCTGGAGAAATCAAGAAAATCTTCCTTAAAAATGATAGTAATTGAGTGGTGAATGAGAGTTAAGTAGCTGAGGGAAGAAAGAGAGATCATGAATGGGGTAGTGATGTTACAGGGAGAGAGAACAGGATGTATAAATACCGCTGGATCTTAAGATAGGATGGATTTTCCAACCTCAAAGAACAGAAGGAAGTCCATTTTGTGGGCTGGAGTACAGAAAGTGAACTGAAGATGGTTTGAATAAGGCTGGAGTAGTAGCATGCAGGGGTGGGAAGGACATGCTGAGGGTTCTCAGTTTCATCCTAATAATAACAGGAAGACAATAAGTTTTATAAGCAGGAGTGATATGACCAGGTTGTGTTTTAAAAAGATATTAATCAGCCTTCAAACAGGAGGAGATCCTGCCTTTTGTGACAACATGTATGGACCTGGAGAATGTTATTCTAAGTGAAATAAACCAGATAGAGAAAACAAAATACTGATGTAATCTTACTTATATGTGAAATATATAAAAAAAAATTTAAATAGACAGAAACAGAGAGTAGATAGGTAAACAGGGGCTGGGCAGGAGGAATCGGGAGATGTGGGACAAAGGATACAAAATTAAAGATATGTAGGATAAGTAAGTCTAGAGATCAACTATACAGCTTGAGAACTACACAGGTATTCCCTGGGTTAGGAAAAAGGTACATTCCTGAGAATGTCTTTAGGTTGGATTTGTATATAACTGGAATCCCTGATAGAAAGCACATGTACGGTAATAATAATAATAAATATGATAATGGTTCATATGTGGTGGTAATATACAGTGTAATACAATAATAATAATACCCTTTCACTGTAATAATAAATTACAGAGACTATTGTGCTTTTTCTTTTCATTGCTAGGCTAATAGGAATGCTATGTTTATTTTGATCTTCTAGCCAAATCAATAATAACTTTTCCATTTCAATAATTAGTCCACTATACTGCTTAGTAATAATTGATGTTTTTATTTGGGCACTGCATTTCACATGTTCCATTGTTCTCACTTAACCTTTATAATTGTTCTGGTCAGTCCAGTGACTGAAGCCCAGTGTTTTCCCAATGAAGGATGGAGTCTGGCCTTTCTTTAAACAATTATTTTTACTTTCACTTCCAATGTAATCAACTTTCTCTTTGCTGCAAGCTCTCTTGGACTTGCAGTGGACTTTCACTTTGGAAACATGGTCATAAGGATGGACACAGACTCACAAAATCAAATAAAAAGTAGAGACGAAAGTGATGCTGTTTTTAAGCAACCATATAAACAGTGAGACTGGCCAATAGCATACAGATGTTATGCCAACAAACTGCTCATGCCATGCAGGTTTGTTTATGTGCACAGAATAAACTAGTTCTCAAATTATTAATTTAATTGTTTAATTATAAATTATCCTTCTGTGGAGCCTTGGGAGCCTATTTGTAAGTTCAGAGCATCGTAAGTAGAGTCTTCTGTAACCCTAGGGCTGCCTGTAGTTAATAATATGATATTATATAATATATATATATATCTATATTAGTAGATTTTAGGTGCTCTTACCATAAATAAAGAAACCATGAGATGATGGATATGTTAATTTGCTTGAATGTGGTAACTATTGCACTGTGTATATCAAAACGTCGTATTGTACATGGTAACTATATACGATAAAAATATGTGGTATATCCATGAAAACAGATTGTTGTGGCTGCAATGCAGAAAGTGGGATTGAGACAAAGAATGGAAGGAATGAATGCAGTAGACCTTTTAAAAAGCTATGAAAGTTTACTAAGTCAATAGGATAATACTGGTTAAGGATAATAACTTGATTCAGATTGGCAGCAGCCATGATGGAAAGAATTACATTGATTGAGTACCTTGAATGTACTTTAGGATGTAGGACTTGGCTTAGTGAAGACTTTGATAAACTCACAGGTTACATGTCTGTCACTCATTAGTCCAGAGTGGATGATTGATGATGGTGTATGTATGTGTGTGTGTGTGTGTGTGTGTGTGTGTGTGTATGGGCACATTTAATCATAAGTAAAATTTGAGGGCCCACAATTTACAAGGCACTGGGTAAATAATAGTGAACAGAGTCTCAATCGCCATCTTCAGGATGTTTACATTTCACCATTTTCTATAACAAAAGAGTTCCCATCATTTTCTCCCCCTCCTTTATGTCTACTCACAAGTCTAGCTTATTTCCACTGAGTCTTTCTATTGCACAATATTTTTTTCTAGAGCCCCTCTCTTACTCTTATTTCCATTTCCCTCTCTGTTCCTTTTTCCATTCTTATTTACCAAATGATGGTCTTAATTTAGTCACTTGATATTTTACTTAGTGCATATGTTTTCCAGGTTTTGTAGATCTTAATCCCATCTAAGAAATCAAGACTCTTAATTTCAGTGTAGGTTTTACTTATGGAACTCGCAAGGATACTAGAAATGAAAAAATATATATATTGATTTTGAAGCAGACTATAGCAATTTGTATATAAGTATAGCTGCCTGCAACTCCATCTTGCTGTAATTTCTCCTTTACTCCAGACTTTCTTTAATTTCCATCCTAAATTATTTCTCAGGTCCTACTCCTTTCTCTAGGATTCCTAAACCATCCCATCTCCCCTCCTGCAGCACAACAACCACCAACAGTTTTACAGTGCTCCTCCTAAACATCTGCTCTATCCACATGTGTTATCCTCAATGATTGACTCTAAGATTTATTCCCCAGACTATTCAAGCTAAGAAAAACAGGTCGGGTAACAGCAAGGCCACTAGGGACCCCGGAGAGCTGGACAAGCCAGCATAAGTCTGCCTCAGGCTCACACATTCCATCTTATTCTGGAGATCAACACATCTTTCTCATATCTCAAGTGGACTTTGCTACTCCCAGGGACATTGTGACCAGACTCACAACTGTTTGCAGGTACTACTCCAGGAAAAAGGAAAAAAGGGAGGGGAAAAAGACTAGAAAATTCTGAGATGCAAAAAGTCAAGTAGGAAAAAGAGATTCTCAAATCTTTTCAACCAAATACCATAATCACTAACCCTTATAAGGCCACAGTTGGATACCGCAATTTTTGGAATGACCAATGACATTCTTTAGAAAATAATAAATTTCTAATTTTTGTGCCTGGATTGATGTTGCTTTTACTTATAGTTAATGTTTGTATGGTTGATGCTGGCAATTGTTCCTGATACCTCAAATCAAACATTACCATGTTGCTTAAAGTTCTAATAATTTCCTAATGCTATCACCACATAGAGAATTTTTATCTACAGTATTCCTAAAAGATGATCATTCAGTTTCCACATGAAAACTTCCACCTATAGTGAGCTTCTTGTTTCATAGGACTGCCTTTTCTGCTTGGAAGCAGTTCTTTGTGATAGGATCCTCTCCTCTATTGAGCTAAAATATATAAATTTATATATTTTTTTACCAACCTTTATTTGGTTAGGTATTTACCTCTGTTGACACTAAATATTTTTCCCTTTGATACGTAATGAATCTAAAAATACTTGAGGACAAAATTATCAGGAACATCAAATATTCTTTCCTAAGATATAATTTAAAGCCATTTGTTTTCCTAGTCACAGATCTTTCTAGGAAACAAACAAAAAGAATGAACATTATTTTTTACATTTCTCACTTAAACTTTGTACTTTACAGAATAGTAAGAAAATCTGCTTTTCTAGAGCACTAAAACATTCAAAAAATTATGCTAAGAGTAGGCATGCATGTATTCTATAATACTGGAATTTAGTGGTGGATTTTGTACTCATTACAGACTTTGCAAGATATGCCTCAGTTCATTTTTTGAGATGAGGAAATGAGGCTCAAGCCTTAAGTAACTTGGTCAAGTCACAGAATAAGTGGCAGGGCTGAGATTTTATCCCAGACTTGTGTTATCCCAAAGACCTTGCTATTTTCACTGCACCAAGTTACCTTCCAGGAGACCTGCCTATCATTCATCTGTGATATGCCTTTTACCAAATGCAGTAGATATATGAAATACTTATATCTAGATAACTCAATTGATGATGGATGAATGCTACGGAAATACTTTTTCATATATGACCCCCTATTTTGGATTCTTAACATGTTTAGAGTAAGGTAATTTAAAAATTCCATTCATTCCATTAGTTATATAATCTAAGTCTAATTCTGTTTTTATTTTTGTGTTGAAGGCTAAGATTGTGGCCGAAATTAAAACATGTAATTATTTGGAGGAAATTTTAAAATAGTGCAGTGGCATTACAAATAACTGTGAACATACTAAATAAGGATTTGGGATTAAATTGATATAGTTATAGTTATAAGCCTATATAAAAAAGCCTAATAAAGTTGCATCAACCAAGCAAATTAGTAAACACAATGTTAATATTTCTATACCTTAATTTTTAAGCAATTTTGTAGTACACTTTTGATTTTAAGCTTTTATTGAAATTTCTTTTTTTCTGTGAGTGTTTTTTATAAATATAGATTTGGAATGTTTCTGACAAAATCTGGAGTCTAAACCTTAATAGTGAAATTTAATTACAATTGTATTATTAACAAAAGATAACATTTCCATAGACTTAATCTTGCATTTATTATATATGTGTTTGGCTTATGATTTTTTAATATGCTGATTAAGTATATTCTTTAATCTATCATTGTCATCAAATAATTTGTAAATTTGTAAATATGTATTTCTATTCAGAATAGTTATATAGATTAAAATATTTAACAAAGATAATAAATCCTTATTTTTATAGAAATATATGTTACCATTAACTCCCAAACTATCTCCCCATTAAAAAACACACAAATATACATATATACAGAAAACCATTTATTTACTTTTAACCATACCCACTCCCCAACCAGGCTTTATTGAATAATCTGGAAACTTAACGCTAAATTATTACCTATTGAGGCATTTTAGATTCCGTTTATATTATCTAAAACATCTGTATTCCTACAGAGTACCATCATGTTTTCAGGCATAAGATTGGCAGATTTCTCAAATCCTCTATCAAAATTATGAATTTGTAGCCAAGCATTCCAGGGAAGAATCCCAAAGCACCGAGACTGATCCCACAAACTGAGGACCCTGATATAGTTAAATCGAGCTTCCTTATCTTAAGTGAAAACTGTGCCTTCTGGCTTGTTCATACCCCCAACTCTTTCCTGTAATGTTGAAAACGTGGTCCTGCTATGTCCTACTGTCTAGGGAAAAAAAATCTAGAGCATTGCCAAATTGAATATTAAACAGGATCAGAGCCACAGGAGAATCTAATGGGATTGATATGCATTCACAGGTAATTTTTCCCTGAGACTGCTTCTACCTTTTGCATAGGAAACAGTTTAGGATTATCTCCCTATCCATCCCTAAGTAGCTGAAGCATTCATTTGATCATTAGTTTACATAAAATAATCCTGGTTATCACCATAAACTAATGTAAGGATCAGTTTTTTGTAGGTTGTAAATAATGCAATGATATCAAAACATCCCTTATTCTTTTTCCTCTAGGAATCAGACCTTGAGGATCTCAGGGTAGGAATGTCTTCTTGCAACAATTCCATTCCTCAGCCCTTGGTATTTGTCCTGGCTGGGATTCCTGGCCTGGAATCTTTCCATGGCTGGTTCTCTGTGCCTTTTTTCTTGGTATTTGTCATTACAGTCATTTGCAATGCTACCATCTTATGTATTATCTGGCTGGAGAAGAGTCTTCATGAGCCCATGTTTCTCCTCCTGGCCATGCTATCAGTCATTGACCTGTGCCTGGTCAGTGTTACTGTGCCCCGTATGCTGGGTATCTTCTGGATGAATGCCAAGGAAATCAGCTTCAATGCCTGCCTCACACAGATGTTTTTCATCCCTTCCTTTTATGTCATGGAGTCTGGGATTCTCCTGGCCATGGCTTTTGACAGATTTGTGGCTATCTGGTATCCTCTGAGGTATAGAACCATTCTTTCTAACAACATGCTTGTGAAGATGGCACTGGCTATCCTGGCAAGGACAGTGGCAGTGCTGACCCCGGCACCCATTCTGGCACAAAGACTGGAAAGCTTCCAAACCCACATAATTGCTTACTCCTACTGTGCGTACATGGCTGTGGTACTGATAGCCTGTGGAGACATCTCTGACCACATTGTCTATGGAGTCATGGTTATTGTAGCATCTGTGGGATTTGATTTGTTTTTTATCATTCTGTCATATGGACTTATCCTCCATGCTGTCTTTCAGATACCGTCTTGGCATGCACGGGGCAAAGCTCTCAACACGTGTGGCTCTCATCTTTCTGTCATTGGTCTCTTTTATTCTCCTGTTATCTTCTCTGTTCTTGCCCAGATTTTAGGCTACCATATGGCTCCCCATCTGCAGATCATCATTGATAATCTCTACTTCCTGGTGCCTCCCATGGTCAACCCCTTAATTTATGGGGCCCGGACCAAGCAAATGCGGGAGTGGGTGCTGCGGATCCTCCGCTGTCATGGAGACTGAGGTTGATACCTTTGATGGACAAGACACTTGGGCATGTGGAGCTGGAAGTCAACTTAATTTGGAGTTAGAGATAATTCCTGCTACGTTCAGGGCTTCATGGGGAAAGGAATAACTAAGGCAAAATAAGAATGTAGTCAGAGTGGGAACGTAACTGGGAAATGTTCTTTCAATCAGAGTGCAATTATTTTGAAACCCTCATGGCCAGAACTCTCCCCAAATGCTTATGCAAGTAATAAAATAGCAGAATATTTTATTGTTAATTTCATTATTTTTCTAATTACATCACATGATGTAAATTGGAAACACATTTCCAAATGAGGTAAAAATGCAATTAGGCATATACATTCAAGATGTATGGGCAAAAATACTTGTACAAAAATTTTTGATGATTTAATTTTATTTTTTCCATACTTACTTTTTAGCTATTTTGCTGACACAAAAAAAATATTGTAGGAAATAAACTTAACAGATATAAATATACATAAAAATGAGTAATGAGCTTCCTTTCTTTGTCTAAGGAGTTTTAAAAGGAAAAAGAATCATCATGTTTAGAAATATAGAATAGATTAGACCTGTGAGGTAGGTGTTTTACAAATACAAAAAAAATATGAAAAAGCTCTTTTTTTCTCTACCTTCACTTTTTCATTTTCATCTACCTGACTTAAAACCATATATTAGTTTAAAAAATATTTTTTAAACATCAACATTTGAACCAAGGGCCATAAATATGTAAATCATACCCATCTTTCCATCTTTAATGCTTATAGTTTAGATATCCCAGGATCTACCTACAACAAACATACACACAGGTGATTTCTATCCACATAAGCTTAGACAGCTATACACACTTTTCCTTTCACATGAACAAAAAGTATTAATGTATACATATTCCCATTTATCTATAAACAGTTTGTTCTCTCTGTCTGTGTGTCTCTGTCTCTGTCTGTCTCTCTCTCATGCTATCACATTTATATTTATACACTCCTCACTGAGCTGTGCATACATTCACAAGAATGTGTATATGTACATAGGATGCAAGTATTCAATTACATCAATAAATATTTAAACCCACTATTAACCTCCTCACTCTTTACTTGCACCAGTTTTCAGAGACATAAATTTGCTCTAATAAATTAACAACCCATCTCAGAATGCTGCTTCCACATGCTCTTATTCAATTTGTAGGACTCATCTCATACAGCACTTCCTTCTGCTAGCCTTGCTTGACCTCACCCTTTTCTTTTCCTTCCTTCTATGTCTGTTTCTTTTTCAGTGGTCTCCAGTGCCACTCATTCCTTCCACAGTCGTGACATACCACACAATGTGATCATTGCCTCTTTGCATGATCATTTTCTACACTAAAATCAATGTTTTGTCTAGTTGTTTTCATAAAATCTAGAATTTTCATAAATATTTGTTAAATAGGTAAGTCTCATTTAAAATAGCTTCCTTGATGAAACAACAGGATCATAAAACAATGCATAGATGTAAGCATTCAGCCCATCCACTAAAATAAAAAAATCGGAGAAATTAAAGGAGGGAGGGGAAAAAGGGACAGAAATAGGAAGGTAAGAGGAAGGGAGAGAGGAGGAAGGGAAGGAGGAAGGAAAGAAGATTTTGCTTTCCCAGCTGACTTTCCTCTCCATTGAGAATCCCTTCATAGTGAAATCTCTTCAATTCCATTTCTGAATATTATTTAGGACATGTTCTTTCACCTTCAGTGGACCAATGGCTTCCCTAAAGTATAATTCCCCATCTCAATTATTACGGTCATCTTTTGCTGGATTCCAATCCCAGAATTTAGAGTGTGGGGCTGACTGGGCTCTGCTTAATGTTCTCACTTGAAGTCCCTCACATGGTTGCATGATAAAAAGGGGCTGAGGCTGTAATCCTCTGCAAGTGTTCCACAAGGATGAACATCCACTATGGTTTCTTCACTGACAAGCCTGGTGCCTCAGTGCTCTCCCACCGGGCTCTCTCTCCATTACATTAGTGTGATTTTCTTACATGATGTTTCAGGTCTCCAAGAGGTAAAAAGAGAAAGCTGCTAGGCCAGATATGGTCTACACCCGAAACTTACATAGCATCACTCCCAGAGTATTCTATTGCACAAGGCCATCAAAGGATCTGATAAAATTCAAGGGTTGGGAAATAGACTTACTTCCTTATGGATACATTGCAAAAGAATGTAGTTTGGAAGATACTGTTGTGGTCATCTTTGAGAAATCCAGTCCGCCATAGCTTCCTCTCAGCTACACCAATTCATGTATACCTTATGTGCAACATACACTCACATCTCCCTCAAACTTCTAGGTCTCATCCCATTATGGCATGTGTCCAGAATTTCATCATCTAAATTATGCCCATATGTAGATGAGGCTTCATAGATGTGGTCCCTTGGGTATAGTTCTTGGAGTATGTTTCCTCTTTCTCTGAACATCTAGTTAACGAAAGAGATAAATTATCTACCCCCAACACTGCTGACACGCAATGTTAATAAAGTGATGGAATAACAGCACAAGCACCCCCATTCCAATAGAGGGAGAAAGATGGAATATTGTAATTACTGCTCCATTGCATACTAAAATACAGATAGACACATGTTGTCAGCTTTCTGATTAGGGCCATCTTCTGCTTCATGAGGATAATTCTCAATTTTCTGTGGTTCTTGGCTTTACCCCATGGAAGCTATTATACAATCTATAGTCTTAGTCATCATTTATTTTTAAAAGAAGTAACCCAAGTTTTTAGTTCA
The DNA here is from genome assembly GCA_963574885.1 of Lepilemur ruficaudatus. NCBI lineage: Eukaryota > Metazoa > Chordata > Mammalia > Primates > Lepilemuridae > Lepilemur > Lepilemur ruficaudatus. The sequence goes on along the minus strand of CAUYRT010083842.1, from coordinate 7,337 downwards.
TAGTTCAAAGCCTGTAGGTTGAGGACTTCAAGGATTATTTCCTTTTTAAAAAAATAAATATTAATTAGTTTTATTAATGGGTTCATTATTAAATTTATGTGCATGTCAAGGTAAACATCTTGTCTGACCCTAATATAAAAGAATAAGTAGCAAATTCACACACCCATATTTTAGTATTTATATTTATATTATTATAAATTTTCTTATGCTAGTTATTGTGACTAAAAAGCCATATACCCCTCATTTAAATTGGCAAAAGGCCTTTATTAAACATATAATTAAGCATTGAAAATGAAGTACAAATAGATTAAGAATGAGAAATAGAATTGCTATTTTTTGCTGCATGTAAAATATGTAATAAAATTGAATCTGTATCTATACAAAAGCAAGCAATATTTTTAACCATTTTATTGAGGTATGATTGGCACACATACATAAATATTTACATATTTAATGTATACAAATTAATGAATTTGGGGATAAGTATATATCTGTGAAATCATCACCAAAATCTATGACACAAACATATTTATACTCCAAAAGTTTCCTCCCACCTACTTTATTTATTACTAGTATTATTATGTGATAAGAAGACAATATAAAAAGTTTCTGCTCAGATAAGGAAACAATCAACAAAACTAAAGGGAATCTATGCAATGGGAGAATATATTTGCAAACTTTCTATGTGATACAGGGTTAATATCCAAAATATATAAGGACCTTCTACAACTCAATAGTAAAAAATAAAATAAAATAAAAAAGGCAACAAAACAAATAACCTGCCTATGAATGGGTAAAGGAACAAAATAGACATTTCTCTGAAGAAGACACAAATGTTCTATAGGTATATGAAAAAGTGATTAATGTCACTAATTTAAGCATAATGCAAATCAAAAGTTAGAATGGCTATTAGCAAAAAGTGAAAGATAAGTGTTGGCAAGGATAGGGAGAAAAGAAAACTCTTATACATTGTTGATAGGAATGTAAATTGGCGTAGTCATTATAAAAAAACATATGGAGGTTCCTCAAAAGATTAAAAATAGCACTACCCTATGACCCGGCAATTTCTCTTCTGGGTGTATCTCCAAAGAAAATAAAATCATTTGCTTAACAGATCACTTGAGTCTGAGTACACGTCCAGTGGCTTGTACAGACTGCCTTATCTTAAAGCATTCCAAACCTTTAGAAAGCTTCATTCTTTAACCAATTATAAATCAAAGAATCTTTAAACCCACCTGTAACCTATAAGCCCCCACTTCGAGATGTCACATCTTTTCAAGCCAAACCAATGTACACCTTCCATTTATTAATTTATAAATTTATGTGTAATTCCTGTCTCCCTGAAATGTATAAAACCAAACTGTAACTCAGCCATAGCAAGACCACTTGCTCAAGGCTTCTTGAGTGTGGCTCCAGGCCACAGTCCTCAAATGGCTCAGAATAAATCTCTTTAAATTATTTTACAGAGTTTAGATTCTTTTCTGTTGACACATGAAAGATAGAGTTAAATCTATTCTTGGAAAATACAATGTGCCACTCTCAACTTTCTTTCCCTTCCATTATAAATAATTCTTCAATTTTTACATCCTCATTGGGGTTCTATGTTATGTCTCCAAAACCATCTCTAACAGTGCTCACCAATGAATATTTTTCTGTTTTCCCCATATTCACTCTCATACATTTGGTTTACTGTCAATTTTGTAAATTAAGCTTTTATTTCTCTAGAAATTCCAAGATAACCAAAACACTTTGGCTTATGGAGAGAAATTTATAAGGATCCAGGTGTCGGAGTTGGTTTGTTGCTTGTTTCCATAAAGTTCATAGCAGTAATGAGACAAAATTTGTCTTGTTTTTGTCATCTGCTCTCCAAACATATAGAATCTATTTACCATAAAAGAAGTATATTTTCTCTAACATTCATCTTATATTTGAAGAGAAAGTTCTCAGAACCTTTAAATTATTTTAAAAATAATAGTATGAATTCTAAACTGATAATCTCAGTTGCTTTTAATTTAGGAAACAAACAAAAACATATTTAGCTTGTAGATGACTCACAAAATTCTCCATCCCATAGTGAAGGAAGAACATTGGTGTTTTTTAAAAACTAAAGCTTGTAGAAAGCTGACTTACACCATTTAATTCTCACGTCAAGCTTGCAAGTTTTATATTATCCCCTTTTTGTCAGATGAGACAATTACAACATAAAGAATAAAATAACTTGCCCAAGGTCACATACAGTAATTGGTAAAGCTCTCATTGTACTCCAGATATGCAAGACTTCAAAGCCTTTGCTTCCTGGTTTATATGAACTCACCTTTCTACGTGAATTATCACTTATGTTTTGTACCAAGTGCAACTGACATGTAAAATGCCTTCATCAGCCTAATGTCATCAATCGTGCACAAATCTGTGTTAATCCTTAAACATCTGAAACACAAACTTAGACTCTCACAGTTTAGAATAAACTAGACAAAAATTTCAAAATATGTATAACATAATACCATTTTTGTTATTTTAAAAAATAAAAACGGATTATTGGAGAATGAAAGACATATAGTTTCCTGAGAAAATTATTATATTTAATCTACATTTTAGTATAGAATGTAATAGTAAATAACAAGACAATGTATAGTTAAATTAACTCTGCTGTTGCTCTGGAAGTAGGTGCTTGGGCCAGGTTAGATATAGGGATTTTCTTTCAAATTGGTCTTACTTGGGCATTTGTAGTATATGTGAACACCTACCTTTTAACACATGATATCCTATGATTGCAAAGGCATGGGTATTCATTGGAATTTTCTACAGAATTTAACTTCAACCTTTCCTTAAAATTAATTTTAACTAGGGACAATATATAATGTCCATGTATCAAATATTTTATTTTATGATTTTTAAATTTATATTGCTATTTAAAATATGTATTCCTATGCCAATTCCTAACAAGCTGTGTTTCAAGAAGACTGGGAAAGAAATACCAATTTTAATATGATAAGATATTCTACAAAAGACTAAACTTCTAACAATGGAAGAAACGAAAAACGTACTTCCCTACGCCTCTTTATTCTTACCTCAGGTAACTATCAGAACAGTTACTCTGTTGCATTTCATGTTACACTATTTATGCCTGTCCTCATTATTATTTTTAACCATTTTAATAATTGCGATTTTAAACACTTTACTACTGTAGGCCATGATTAAAATGCCTTTTTAATTTTTTTTAAGTTTATTTGAGGCATAATTGATATACAAAAAAGCCACATTTAATGTATACGTTTTGATGAGTTTACTTGAGTGGGTGGGGAACCTGCAGCCTTCTGATTTCAAGATTGTTCTTTTTTAAGCACCAAGGGAAGCAAGAAAAGCTTCATCTTTCTCTGTTGCACCCCTTTTAATAAAAGGATTTGTTCTGTAAAATTTGGATTCAGTCAAAAGGCCACACTTAAGGACCTAGAAGGCCACATGTGGACTTAAGGCTGCAGCTTCCCCACCCCTTGCAGTAATTGTTATTATCTCCATTTTACACATGAGAAAAATTGGATTTATGTAATTTAAATATTTTGTTATCATTTTATAACATAGAGGCAATATTGGAGTCAAAAGACAAACCTAGATCTGTCTGATCACAATATTCATGTTTTTAATCTTTTCACAATACTCTTTGCTTTGAAGGAATTTCTTGAGAGCAGAGACTGCATGAACATCATTTTGATCTTCCATCCTACATAGTACAATACAGGTAGTCACACATAGCACAAGAAGTTTCCATCTTAAACTCAGTTTTAAATGGGTAAACGTATATTTTTTTCTCTGACATAACACTTGCTGGATTATTGCTGTATGCCAGGCTTCAGAATGAAAATATGAGCAACCCGCCTGCGGATCTCCTTGGTCTTCATGCCATAGACAATGGGGTTAAGGGAAGGGGGCACAAGCAGGTAGAGGGTAGACAAGAGGATATGGGCATAGGGTGGTACGTGGCCAAAACGATGGCTGAAGAAAGAAAAAAAGGCAAGGCTATAAAACTCCAGGAAGACAATAATATGCGCAGTACAAGTGCTGAATGCTTTGACTCGTGCCTCTTTCTGGTGAAGAGAAATAACTGCCTGAAAAATGAGAACATAGGAGATGAAGACAAAGATCATGTCAAAACCTAGAATTGCAAAAGCCACAAAGAGCCCAAATGATTTGTTAATATGGATGTCTTCTGCAGCCAGCTTGACTACAGCCATGTGCTCACAGTAAGAATGGACAATAACTACCGAGTGGAAAAGATGCAGTCGTTTGAGTAGAATGGGTAAAATTCCAACAAGCACTGTTGCCCGGATTGCCACCATCAGCACCACCCGAACTAGAAAGAATGGAGTGAGGATGGATGTGTGCCTCAAAGGATCATAGATGGCAACGTAGCGGTCAAAGGCCATTGCCAACAGGATGCCAGATTCCATGCCCTGCAAGGCATGGATGAAGAAGAGTTGGGTGAGGCAGGCATCAAAAGCCATCAAGCAAGAGCCAAGCCAGAAGATGGCCAACATCTTAGGACCAATGGCTATGCAGAGTCCTAGGTCCGTGGCTGCCAATACTGCCAGGAAGATGTACATGGGTTGGTGTAGACTGCGTTCTGTAGAGATAATGATTAGCAAGAAGATGTTCCCCAGCAGGGCCACCAGGAACATGCCAAAGAAGGGAAACCCAATCCAAAACTGTACATGCTCTAGTCCAGGGATCCCAATCAGGGTTACTGTCTTTGGGTTCAGATATGACATGTTGGTGGATCCCATGAGGCTAGTAAATCCTTTACTCACCATTGGTTCTGATACCTATTCAGAGAGAAACCATGGATGAGAAGGAAGAACACACTCCTCCTATTTCCTCTCAGAGTATGAAAAACACGCCTGGAAATGTCACCATGGGGCTGGATCTTTGGGCATCAATTTAGGTCAGTATCAGAATAGAGCTCTTGGAGATCTTTTCCTAAAGTCAATGCTGGTATTGGTGGATGAGGAATATGAGCCAGTGTTTATCACCTAGAAATTGTAAAAAGGGAAATTATGACCCAAAGAGCATTGACTCTGCTAGTCTTCAGTCTTCTCCAATTGTGTCACAGATTAACATTTTTTGTTCATATCCATCTCCAAACTCCAGACACATTTCAGATTAGGCAAAATTCTCCTGCAACACTTGAGGCAGAGTGTAGATCCTTAATCCCATGACCCTGTCCAATTAGCTGAAATCTCAGAATCTTCAGGTAGTGGCAGCCTCTCTTAGTCTTTCCATTTTCTCCGGTTTAAGGATAAAATACTTCCTCTTATAGCTTGGAAATTGACTTTCAGGTGGGGAAGTGAAGAGATTTGTTCCTCTCAACAAATATTGTTTGAATTGTAGTCCAATTATTCAGGACCTTAGAGACAATATGCAGGAGTTATTGCTTTATCAGTAGTGGCTGAGCATGTTTGATTCACCAAGTTAATTCTGGTCTGTGAATTTTCAAAGTGGATGGGTAAGCAAAATGGAGTAGAAAGCAATGTAAGCACTCACAGATCTTAGAAGATACAGAGAGCTGGGAAGATAGATGTCAATTGCATTATAAGGGCCCATATATTAGGATAGGAAGCAGCCACAAAACCTGACCTATTGGATAACCCCTGTAGCTTAAATGATTTGATAATATTGAAGTGTCTCAATGCAAAAAGGCCAGAGTTCTGCTGTTTATAATGGACTTCAATCTACCCTGGGGTCCTTTTTTTAGTTTTATTATTACCAGTTATCAATGAAAATAATTTCTGACACCTTTGAATATATTGTTCAACTTCACACCTACTCCAGACTTCTTATCCATTCTATAATTTGCCTATTCTATTTCTTTGGAACACCACTAACTAAAACTTTATTTTTCTGGGTCATCATTTTTTTATTTCATTATATTATGGAGGTACAATCAGTTTGTTTATATGTAATGCCTTTGCCTTACCCAACTCTAACTAATTAAGTTTAAGGGAAATTTACATACTCTCTCATTTTTTTTTTCTTTTTTCATTAACCATTCTACAAACTTTATCACTCATGTGCTTACAAAAGTTTTATTCTATCTTCCTTATAATTGTGTCATAGCCAAATGCATTGACTAAGTAGGGAACATTACTCCAAATGGAATTTTATATATTTTTCCTTTTGAAAGAAAACTAGAGGGGTTATTTCTGTAAATTAACAGAAAATATAATGGTTCACAGTCAGTGGGAATACATATGTGGCTATAGCTAGAAAGTCCTCAATATAATAAAATATAAAATATTTTGATAGTTGATGGAGTAGGAGATCTTGTTATGGGTAATTCTGTAGCCGCACACATCAGTAGGCTATGGCCAAGTAAATAAAGAGATACAGATTAAAACAATTAAAAATTTTATAAAATGAAATTTCTTTTAATGCCCTTATGAAATGAAGTTAGGTTTCAGAACAAGTGGTAGATTCTCTAAAAGTGATTGCTGATAAATATTAAAATGTCTTGTTAAGGTGGAATGAGCTGTTCAAGACAAAGCCTACAGGAGATGCAAAAGACAATATATCTTTGATATTTATAAATTATAAATAATAAATTTTCACTTTTATCTAAAGATAAAGGTGAAAATTAGCTCTAGTCCCATCTTAATAGGCAATAATGCATTAATCACATTAATTTTCTTCTACATAGTGTGGCATATAAAATCATGAGGTATGAATCTAGAAATATAAAATACTATCTAATGCTGGTTCTACTTTTTACCTCACTATAAATGGGGGTGATAATATCACTTAACTCATTGGATTATTGGGAGAACTAAATAAGATTATGTATGAAAGTCTCAGTACAAAGCATGAAAAAGAGTACACACTCCACGTCTGGTATCTAGTGCTTGTTTGTCAGAGCCTGTAGTGAACTTCTGTGAGTATAGCATAGAGATACACTACTGGCTTCTTGAGAAAATGCAAAACAAAATGCAGAAATTAGCAAATTTTCTGAGGAAAGAATTGATAAAAACTCTATAACATGAATTTTCTGGAGCTTAATGGGTGTACTCAGTCAAATCTCTAAGATCAGACATTCATGTAAGCAGATCAGATGATCACTGTCACAGTAGAAAATTGGCATTTCATTCATGTGCAGACAGTGTTGGACTCAATAAATTCCACTTATTTAAACTCATTTGGCTATTTCATCTGACAAATAATCATATCCTCCTATGAAGTTTTATTAGGTAGATGGAAAAAATGTATATGAGCACCAATTTTTTACAAAATGAATTTATGTTAAAAATTTCTTCTGTGACAGCAAAGGTATGCATTTTGTGCAACTTAGTTTT
>CAUYRT010083839.1:0-84941 GCA_963574885.1 Lepilemur ruficaudatus | reverse complement strand
AAGTAGGAACTACTTCTGCAACACAGGTGTGCAAGAAACAGGCCTGTCTAAATTTTAAAACAAGCCTCTGTTCTCAGGGAACCCTAGGTTTCCTTTGCCCAACTTTCTAAGCTCTTACAGAGTGAGTGCCTGAAGGATCTGACAGCTCTTAATTATATCTGCTCCTCATTCTTGAAGGGAACCTATCCTGTGCCTTTATAAATCCCCTAACACACTAGACTCATAGTACACCATGAAACTAATTCGCCTTACTCTTCCTTCATAAAAACTTTGCCACCCACTGCAGACTTTGCACTTTGTGTTTTTGCTAGTCTTCCGGCCAGTGCTCAGGGTGCTCATCACCTGGGGATCTTGTTAAATTTCTGATTCTGATTCCCTAGGCCTGAGCTTCAGCATTTCTAACAATCTGCCTGGTGATCTTGATGCTGCTGGTCCACGGACCACACTTCAAGTAGCAGGAATCTGCGTGTTATCATGTTCTACCTCTCCTAAGACATGGCTTCTCTATTATTAATCTATTATTTGGGTTTTTAAAAAATTATTCATTTATTTACATAATTTACGAATATTAGCTTTTTTTTTTTTTTTTTTTGAGACAGAGTCTCACTCTGTTGCCCGGGCTAGACTGAGTGCCGTGGCGTCAGCTTAGCTCACGGCAACCTCAAACTCCTGGGCTCAAGCAATCCTTCTGCCTCAGCCTCCCGAGTAGCTGGGACTACAGGCATGTGCCACCATGCCCAGCTAATTTTTTTCTATATATATCTTTAGTTGGTCAATTAATTTCTTTCTTTCTATTTATAGTAGAGACGGGGGTCTCACTCTTGCTCAGGCTGGTTTCGAACTCCTGACCTTGAGCGATCCGCCCGCCTCGGCCTCCCAGAGTGCTAGGATTACAGGCGTGAGCCACCGCGCCCAGCTTATTTTTATTTTTTTTGAGACAGAGTCTCACTCTGTTGCCCAGGCTAGAGTGCCATGGCATCAGCCTAGCTCACAGCAACCTCAAACTCCTGGGCTCGAGCAATTCTTCTGCCTCAGCCTTCCGAGTAGCTGGGACTACAGGCATGCGCCACCATGCCCGGCTAATTTTTTCTGTATATTTTTAGTTGGCCAATTAATTTCTTTCTATTTTTGGTAGAGACGGGCTCTCGCTCTTGCTCAGGCTAGTTTTGAACTCCTGACCTTGAGCGATTCTCCCGCCTCGGCCTCCCAGAGTACTAGGATTACAGGCGTGAGACACCACGCCCGGCTAGCACAATTGTTTTTAATATTTAGCTCCCATATGTGAGTGAGAACATGTGTGATTTGTCTTCCTGTGCTTGGCTTGTTTCACTTAACATAATGGTCTCTGCTGCCATCCATGTTGTTACAAATGGCAGGATTTCATTCTTTTTTGTGGCTACATAATATTCCATTGTGTGTATGTACCACAACTTCTTTATCCATTCATCCTGTTCAACACTTAGGTTGATTCCAAATCTTGGCTATTGTGAATAGTGCTGAATAAACATGGAAGTGCAGATATCTTTTTCATGTACTAAATTTTCTTCTTTTGGATATATACCCAGCAGTGGGATTGGTGGCTTATGTGGTAGTTCTATTTTTAGTTCTTTCAGGAACTACTGCCATACTGTTTTCCATAGTGGTTGTACTAATTTACATTTCAGGAAAATTACTTCTAACTGAATCTCAGTTATCTCTTTGAAAGGCTATTACAAGAATCAAATGAGAAAACTTATGTGAAATGGCTGGCAATTTCAAATGCTAAGCAAATGGTAATTCTTTTTCTGTTGCTTTTCCAGCTGTAACTACCACAGTGAACCTTACCATTTATAGTGGAGACTCATCATTTTGTAAAATTATATTGATGCAAGTAGAAGTGTTGGGAGTCAAACCTAGATGGCTATTTTATCATTTCCACACTGGGTGTATATTTAGCCATAAACTCTGAGAAAACACACATCAACTTGGAATCTAAGAAATCACCAAAACTATTTTAATTTATTTCAAAATCTAAAGTTTTCTGAAGTTCAAAATGTATAATTTAGAATTTAATTATAAGGCTTTTTATTGCCCTTTAATCATTTTTATCTGAATCTAGTTTCTGTACACAGCAAAGTCATAGAAAGATGGAAAACAACATATTTCACATCCTTTGAAGAGATCTCTGCCTACTTGGACTTATACTGATATTTATCTTCAATAAATACCTGATGACTGATTGTATGAAAATTTAATTATGAAGTTCTTCATATTGAAAGAATAGCATTGAAACTGATAGGATTTTTAGAAAAATAGCCTATATTTCCCTTGATTATTTGATTCACTTTTGGAATTTTAAGGAACATTATTATATATAATTCCACAAATTTTTCATTAATGCTTTCCAAAGGTACTTAACTGAAAAGAATTAAATATTATTTGGTTTGTGTAGAACACAGGACAAGAGTCATTCTTTGGTTTTTGTAGTTTTCATGGTCTCAAGAATTCACAAAATTATTAGAAAGGACAAGAAATAGTGGATTCATAGCAAACATTGTACTTTAACAATATAAAGATGCCACAAACTTGATGCCAAGGGAAAGCAATGATATTTCTAGTCTCATTAGTCTTAAATCTCTCCTATTAATTTCAAGTCCAAAGAACTTAGCTAATACATTTTCCATTGATAGGCACTCTAAATCGCTTTCATATGTATACTATGGTAATGAACGTTTGTCCTTGGAAAGTAGGAAAGCATCGGTGGTAAATGAAAAATGACTTTTATTTCTTCTCTTTTGAGACACACTGATGACTCCGAGAACTTAGGTCAATGTCTTTCTATTTTTTGCCCCAACCCCAAAGACCTAGCTAATCAATTATTAAGAATTAGGAATATCGTAACTATATCTACCTAACAACAAATATGATTAAAATGAACAAAATCCACTAAATTTTACATCTTTGGGCCCTAATCACACCCCCAACTTTATCTTTTTTCCACTGGACAGTGCTATCTTCACTCCACTATCAGCTCTAAAATGTAGAAACTAGATTATCTTTGGGCTTCCTTCCAGGGTTTAATATTCTCAATGAGTTTGTTCACCTATATACATAATTTTTTCAAGTATTTCAATAAAAGCTTGTTGAATCAATGTAGAATGAATATGCAGATGTTTGGTACCATATGGTCAAACATCTGGATATTTGAACTGAGTTTTTTCCCATTTTTAAAGGTGTTTAATTTTTTGAAGATACTATCTGCATCTGAACTTCTGATTTAATTCCAGAAAGGTGGAATGTTAGTGTTAACTGGTCTGTAAGGAATGCAGTTCACTTGAGCCACACGGAATGAACAAGTTAGAAAAGATTTCAGCCACTTTTTATTATTTTTTAACAGCAAGCATCTAGCACTAGTACTGAAGGATAAGTATCATTATTCATTGTTGAATTTCTGCACATCTGCTTTCTCCACTTCTTACTCATCATTGCCACAATGTAAGTATGGAATGGGAATCTGGCTTTTATTAACAAAATTAGAGAAACTTGTGTGGTAATAAGGAGGTAGCCCACCTCACACTTAACAGTAGTTGTAAGGCTTAAATACCTTAAAGGCTTTTTCCTTTATGTTGAAGTTCTTTTTCTGGTACACATAAACAGGCCTGCATACCAAAAACATGTAGTCATTGACTACAGTCACTAGATGAGAATTGGGCCTACAGCCATACCACCAACAGACTAAAAACTTGCCAAGGCTCACAAGGAAGAGTCAGGCCAGCTTTTCTCTGGATATATTAACTCTGAAATATCAAGTCAGGAAAGTAACAGGATGTCAGAATAAATATATTCCAGAGAGCTGAAGACTAAGATAAAAATCAGATTCTAGGGTCCTAGACTGAAGGGGGTGCCACAGCGACCCTGGTCTTTGCTAAGCTAATAATTTACAGACTAAATCTAATTCAACAGAGGCATTTTTAATCTGTGTTTTGTTACTTTAAATGAAGATTGCTTTGAAGAGTCTTTTCTAAATGTTTGAAATTGGTATTTGTGTTTGCGTAACCAGTCTACCAACACTTTATCTCTTCTTCCATCTATAATATTCATTTTACCCACTACTCTAGACCACCAATTATCTCAAGAAGATCTCATGATACTCCTTCTAGACAAATCTTGATGTTGCTGTATCTTTTAGCTATAAAGCTCTGCCTTGAGTCTCAGTTTCTTGCCTGTAGTTAGTTGGACCTCATTTCTCCAGTCATGAACAGAGGTGGCCCAACCCAAAATTATTCATGAGCTAATGAACATGGCACTTAAATATATTCTATATTATTTCCTAAAAAGTCCTACGTAAAAATTAAATTCAGAGGTGAGTTGTCAGTACTACTGAGGGCCCCAGAGATAGCCCTCATCATGATGCTGAGTTTTCACAAATCTAGCTCATTAAATCTAACTGAAAGAACCACTTAGCTCTATTAATTCATTAGTCTTTGCATTCCTGGCATTTTCACCATCATTTGCCCATGTTTAAACCTCTTTCCCGGAAGGAGGCAATCGTCTTTAGATTGTCTACCGCCAATGTCTCTTTTCTAGTTCTCTCCGAATGCTGCTGCCAGATGAACCATTAGAAGGTACAAGTGTGACTATTATTGCTAACTTTCAATGACTTCCAGTTGCTTACTGATGGTAGTTCCAATCCTTAGCCTGACAGTCAGAACCTTCGCCTATTTCTCCCAAAGACTTTTCTAGGCTGTACTCCAGCAAAATTGCATAAAATTGATTAGCAGTTTCTTTTGTTTGCAATGCCCTTTCTAAAATATTTACCTGAGATTTAAACTCAGGTTTTCCAATTCCTGTCCAGTGCCCATTCAGCAATTAATTCTACCTCTTTGTAAAGAATTCATGCACACAAATTAATGTATTGCTAAAAATCCTGGTGTGGTAGACAGAACAATCGCATCCCAATGATGTCCAAGTCCTAACCCCTGGAATCTGTGGATATGTTACCTTATATGGCAAAGGGGCTTTGTAAATGTGATTAAGATCAAGGCCTTTGAGTTGGAGAGATTGTACTAGATTATCTGGGTGGGCCCCATCTAATTACATGGGTATTCAAAAGTGAAGAAACGTTTCCAGTTGCAGTCTGATAGGATGACAGGAAAAGGGTCCGACAGAAGTGACGTTGCTGGCGTAAAGATGGAGGACGACTTCCAGGTTGAACGCGAGCTCTGAAAGCCTGAATGGCAAGGAGGTGGATTCTCCCACAGAGCCTCTAGAAAGAAACAAAGCCCGCTGACACCTTGGTTTTAGTTCGGTGAGATCTCTGTCAGACTTCTGATCTACACAGCTGTAAGATAATAAATTTGCATTGTTTACAACTGTAAGTTTTTGGCAAATTATTAAAGCAGCAATAAAAAATGAATACTCCTGGGTTCCAATTCCAGCATTTACTAAAATGACTATAAATCAAGGGAAGTGTAGCATAAGATTTTCAATCTTCCTTCTAGTGATGAAATTGCTATCCTAAGCGATCTTATTCCTTCAGAGACCAGGATGCTACCTAATTAATATAACAAATGTAGATATACTAATATGTTAATCAATTTTATCCCATAAAAATAAAATTTTTAAAGAGGAGAGGGGTGGAAAGAAGTTGGTTAAGGAGGATGAAAATAAAATCAGATGGAAAAAATAAATTCTAGTAGTTGATAGTACAGTGGGAATTATAGTTAACAATAATTTATTATATATTTCAAAATAGCTAAAAGAGAAGAATTGTAATGTTCCCAACATAAAGAAAAGATAAATGTTTGAGGTGATGGATATCCCAATTACCCTATTTGATTATTACACATTCTATACAGGTATTAAAATATCACATATGCCCCCAGAATATGTACAAATGTTATACATATATCAATAAAAACTGTTAAAAGACATTTGAGTTCACCATTTAAATAAAATTAATTAAATTGATGTGGAGAGATGTTTAAGTCAATGATTGGGTGCCTTGTACATATGAGTTGCCAAATGAAGATTTGTTGGTTAAATCTCCATTTAACATATTAAGAAAATAAGACTCAGTGATATTATCCACCCATTTATGGTTGCAGAGTTAACTGACTCATTCATGTATTTATTTATTCAACATCTATTAAGTACCTTTTATCAGCCAATTATAAATAATTAATGGAAGGTCCAGAACTCTAAACTGTCTCTGGTACTGGAGAAAGGTAGACTTATATTATACAAGGAAACAGAGAATTACAATCCCCAGGCAGTATGAAGTTTTGAGGACATCAAAGGCAGGTCCGAAGTAAAGGCAGCAGAAAATTTTTATAAAGGGGAAGCCACAGAACTAAACAAAGAAACCGCTGAAGACAGTGTCATTAACTAATGCTTTATCCTTCAGGTTGGTCTTTAGAAACTAAGCAATCTCACTGGGAATATTAATTCAACAACAACCATATGCTGAGCATAGTGTGAGGAGTATAGTATAGATGATGTCTGTGATAGTCCATGCTTTTTTGAAGTTTTCTATCATACTGCTTGTCAAGAAACAGACATTTAAAAGATGATTATAAATTAAGTAAACACTAAAAGGACAAGTGTGCCAATAGGGTACTAATTAAGAGTCAGAGAAGACTTTTGGGAAAGAAATGCTATTTATTATGACAGCCAAAGGATGAGGCAAAGAAAATAGGATTCTCTTTAGAGAACATTCTTCACAGAGATTATTTCCCCTAAAATATTTTTTTCCTCTCTGAAGGCTGACTTCCTTAATGAATTAGCATGCCAACTGTATCACTTAAAATGTTTTAAACACAGGTAAAATAAATCCAAGCAAATGTAATGTTTATTCTCTTTAGAAGTTTAGACGTAGCAAACAGGCCTTAGCAAACAGGTCTTGCTAAGTTCCTCTCAGCTTGTTACCATTAGATCATAGACCCTTTGTTCAATCCTATTTCTCCAGTACTATCCACTTTTTCATCAAACCTAGGGCTCTGAGAGTTGATGGTTTTAACAGTTTCACAAAGTTGTCGAGGATCTAGGACTTTTTATCCTTCTCAGCCATTCTCAGCAGGTTGGCCTTCCTCCTCAGATCTGTACAGTCAGAATTTCTGCTTGAACTTAGGATTCAGGGTCTGCATCCAAAGGCAGGAAGGAAATGAGGAGTGAGTTTGTATAACAAGTATCTCTCTTTTTATTAGGAAAAAGCTCAAACGCTTCCCCAAAGCAATTCATTCTCTACCACCCTTTCCAAATATTTCTTCTTTTATGCAAGGACATGGCCAGATCTTTTATGACTACATGATGCCATTAAATAGAACCTGGAGGTGAGTAACTATAACGCAGCAGGGAATTGCCTTATAAAGTAGTAGGTAGACCCTCTAGGACCAATGTGGTCTCTCTTAGTCCAATCATGTAAAGGGCTTGAGCCTACAGTTCTGGGCTCCCTAAGAGCTGTTGGGTTTCTCATGCTATGTGGATCACACTGAATATTGAACTTCAGACACGCTCCAGAAAGCTGCTTGTACTCACTCTTGCATACTGATCTGTTGCGTATCGTTTGTACTACCTACTTGCTAATTTAGTACTAAAGTGAAAGCAACCTTGAACTAAATCCAAATCATTCTTCTCACCACTCCTTTGTCATCTGACGTGCTCTTATTACCCAGAAATCATATGGCTACCTCTACCTGCAAAAGGATTGGGAAAACAAGGATCTGATGTTTTCAGACTCTATAGTATGTCTACATGGAAATTGACTGTTGGTAAGGTAACCTACAGTGTCTGGCGCCCTATGTGTAGTTTTAGAAACCAAATGAGAAACATTATTTCTTTAAAAGGAAAGACCACCATAATGATATGATGGTAAAGCCTTAACATTGTTCATGAAAAGTGATTTAAGAGTTCCTTTAATTCCATAAGTGTAAATTCTGTATAGTACTTAATGTTTCTTAGGCAAATTGTAGGTAGTTCAAGTCCTTTCCAACTTCTTTCTTTTTCCAGACTTACCATAGGTAACCCAGCTTGGAGAAACATTTATTGCATTTTTATATCAAAGACAATAGATTCTCAGCTTAAGACAATTGACATTTGAGGCAAATTTTTAAATATCAGCTGAAGAATTAGATGACTGTGGCAGACACTACAGCAAAGTAGTTTGCATTTGTGTGGTAAGGATTGAAATTGCCCACAGAGCATCTGTGTATGAGTCTGAGACTATTGTATGCTCAACATTAATGAAGCTAAAGTCATAGGTATGACAGGGTTCAGGACATACCACCCCAAAATATTTTAAGCTGAAGGAATTTTTTTAAAACTATAGAAGCAGAAAGGATACTCTCATCTTCCCGCAACCCTTCTCTCCTGACACACGTCATAAAACCTAGAAGGAATTTTCTGACTTTTCCCTGAAGACCTCATGTCAGAGGTGTCCTCCTTCTATCCATAGGAAAGGAACATCCTCATCGCTGAAAACATAGGGACACAGAGAATCTGAACAAACAGGCCTTGCTAAGTTCCTCTCAGCTTGTTACCATTAGATCATAGACCCTTTGTTCAATCCTATTTCTCCAGTACTATCCACTTTTTCATCAAACCTAGCATAATAATACACAAGTTTAATTGTTTCTTTGGGTCTTCATTACCTTATGAAGGCTCCTGTGTCACATAAAACTGAAATAAATTTGTATGTTTTTCTCTTGTTACTCTGTCTTTTGTTACAGGGATCTCAGCCATGGACCTGACATGGCTAAGAAAAAGATATTTTCCTTCCCTACAGGTGTATTCCCAATTATGGGTCAATTTCAGGACCAGAGTAAGAGATGGGAATATTCCTATATGACTAGGGCTAGTAAGCATGCCTTAGTTTTCTTTCTAGATTGCTCTACAGGACAGGAATGTTGTCAATTTTATTGTTGTATGTTTCACAAGGCCTGGATTCAAACTCTTTCTCTACTATATAGAGCTGGTTTGACCTTGGACAGATTACTTGATCTCAGTTTCCTCACTGGTCCAGGAAGGATTATACCAACTGCCCTGAGGTTTGTATGTGTGTGTGTTTGTGTAAATAAAATGTGAAAATTTATGAAAAGAATTTAGTGCGGTGTCACCCTAGAAAGTATCCAGTAAATTTGAGTTGTCATTAACAACTATATATATTACTTAATTTGATATCAAGGCCTACTTTTTCCACTAGCTAGCTGTCTGTGTGTTTTTGGCTAAGACATTCAACTTTCTGGGTCTCATTTTCCATATGTGTTAAAGGACGGAGGTACACTAGAAGCTGTAAGTCCACTTGCAGCTTTAAAGTTTAGTGATTCCTGGCTTTGCTTATTATTTATCATTGGGCAGTGGTTTGGGGAAGAAAAAACAGCCCAAAAACCACCAAGGAAGAACCATAGTGTATTCAGGCAGTGTGGAAACTTTACGTGTAGTTTCATAACTAAATTTATCTATTGGTTATTCTGTTACCATGGGATGAAGAATAAATGCAGAGAGTAATGGGTAGAATGTCTAATAAGTGGAAGGACTCTTTTAAGAAAGAGAACTTTTTCTCTCTAATGTCACGTGGACAAATGGATCCTTCCATGGTGTTTTGTAAATGAGCTCTTGGCCATTGCTGGGTTGAACGTTCCCAAGTTTAACTTTTACCATTTATTGGCATCCAACAGAGAAGCAGAGTACTTTTATTTGGAAATACATTTGGAAAGGATTTCAGAGAGCCCAGGCAACATTAATTGTACTCTAGTTTGGGAGATTTTCACCTTTTCTGTGCTCTGTAACTAGCTGGCACTCTTCCAACTATAATTTAGACTTACCATGAACTGTAGGTTTTTTTTTTTTAATGTGCACAGTGATTTTTTTTCAGACCAGTAACTTCTTTTACTATTGTTCTAAATTTTCATTTTGCATATGCTTTTTCTTATTTTCAAGCACTCTCTCACCTCCGTGTATTTATTCTTGGAAAAGAAGAGTACATTTTATCAGTGGTTTTTAGGAATATTTAAACACTTTGGATATTTGGTGAATTTTGGTTCACTCATGAAGCCCTTACTAATCCCGTTACAAACTTCCATCAGGAATGTCTGCTACCCCAAGACTGCTTTATTTAAATTACAATAGGAAATGCCTCTGAACCTTCAAGCACCCCAATTTATGCTCTTTTAATCAAACAACTGCAAATCATAGTGACTCTCATAGGGAGATCATTAAGCAAAACCAAGGTTCATTTGGGCAGAAGTTTTAGTTTCTAGAAGACAAAAGGGTAGAACAATTTTATGTGTAATCTTATCTTATAGCTTATCATCATATATGTTATTACCTCATCATATATGTTATGACCAAATAACCTGTGTTGTAATCAACTAGGTATTTATACAAACATCATTTGTATGAATCAGTAAACAGCGAGATAACTCTGTGGTCTTCAGATTCAATTTATTAAATGGATAATTATTTTGTTGTTGTGAGAAAGTAATTCTTCTTCAGGAACAAAGATGAATCAAGTTGAAATTTGTAAGAAACATCAATTGATTTTCTTATTTATATAAGAAAATCAGATCAGTGTTCAAATTCTTATTCTGTTTATATGCACTCATGATAGTGACGATGCATGTTTGGTTTTATATATACGTATATGTAATATATATATAAATCTAAGAAAGGAGTCTTCCTTAGAAGAGTAGGAGAATAAATGTATATATAGTTATCAAACACAACAAAGTTAAAAGAAAGGACATGTTTTGATGGGCATGGGAGAATCAGTGTTTACTCCAGGTAGAGCCAGTTAGAATAAAGACTGAGTTAGGGACAAACATTTTTAATGTACTCACCACCCTAGTTAAGATTGGCTCAGGAACTGAGAAGGCTACAACTAAAGTAAAAGACTTCAAAGCCTACAATATCTGCCACTGGAGTCCTCTGTCCCCCTGGTGTGGTTGGGGCAAGAGTGGGATGGTAGTGAAACCGAGAGCAAAAAGAGGAGCAATCGCCTCCCTTCTCGTGAATCTTCAAGGGCTGCCCTGTTTTATTCCTATTCCAAGCTTGTTGATGACTTCTCCATTGCTTTCTTCTTAAACTTTATGGTTTATAAATCTTCAATTTGGCCACCACATTGGCTCATACCTGTAATAACAGCACTTTGGGAGGCCAAGGCCAGAGGATTGCTTGAGGCCAGGAGTTTAAGACCAGCCTGGGCAACATAGCGAGACCCTGTCTCTGAAAAAAGGAAGTTAGCTGGGCATGGTGGTGTGGTGTGTTCCTGTAGTCCCAGCTGCTCGGGAGGCTAAGACAGGAGATCACTTGAGCTCAGGAATTAAGGTTCCAGTGAGCTATGATCATACCACTGCACTTTAGCCTAGGCAACAGAGCAAGACCCTGTCTCTAAAATAAAATAACTAAATAAATAACTAATCTTCAATTTACTAGAAATTCACACTTGGTATGAGATGTCCTTTATAGGTCCACCTTGTTTTTGGACACAGTTGTCTCAATAGCATTTATTGACTATGTATTGATATTTTCTCAAATGAATTAAGAGGCCTCCTTTTATATTCTAAATCCCTTTGTGTATTTGAATTTATTTCTGGATTCTTTATTTTACTCCGCTCTCTTGTCTATTGAATCATGTTAATTTTAATCACTGAGAATTTAAAATACATATATTCTTAATCTGGTATTACTAGTCCCTATCCCTTCCATACCCTTCCCTACACTTAAAAGACAAATTCGTTATTATTTTCGAACTTTCTTCTCCAGGGCTGATCAGGTTCAGCGTGATTCATCCTCATCATCTCCCCTCCACATAAACATTACCCTATAACATATTTACTATAGAAATTGAGAATTTCCACAGTGTGCTTTACCAAATAACAGATATGGCAGAAGGCAAATCTTTTGTGGGGAAAAAAAAATAAAGAAAACAACTCTAGCACAGAAGGGAATTATTTCTATCAATATAGAATCTAGATTCCAGAAAGTCCTTCTACCAGGAGTGCCACATCACATTTCAGCATACATATCTGGAAGAGAACTGTCACAGGCAGAAATAAAACACAAAGGGAAATAATTTTTATGCTTGGAGTGTGTTAATGATTACATTTAAACATGAAATATTTGAAACCACTTTTTTTTTTTTTTTTTTTAGACAGAGTCTCACTTTGTTGTCCAGCTAGAGTGCCGTGACATTAGCATAGCTCACAGCAACCTCAAACTCCTGGGCTCAAGCAATCCTTCTGCCTCAGCCTCCCAAGTAGCTGGGACTACAGGCATGCGCCAACATGCCTGGCTAATTTTTTCCATATATTTTTAGTTGGCCAATTAATTTCTTTCTATTTTTAGTAGAGATGAGGTCTTGCTCTTGCTCAGGCTGGTTTCGAACTCCTGACCTTGAGCAATCCACCCACTTCGGCCTCCCAGTGAAACCACTTTTTGAAGCAAACTATTCTGCCACTACAGAGTATAAAATAGTTTTCATTCATACATCTTTCCTATATAATTCTTCTTATGATAGAACAAGTCTATCTGCAAACCAATGTGTGTAAAATATTTGTTTCTGTTACTTCCAATTTTTAACACAATAGTTACACTTTATTAAAAGATTGTTTTTAAATTTAAAAAACCCATTGGTCAAAATTTTAAAAGCATCAGAGAGCTTACTATTTAAAAAAAGATTTTGGTAAATCTGTTTGTTAAATGAGCTACCCTCATTTTATATTTGGTAAATCTAGATTTTTGTTTTGCTAAAGGCAAGGTACAGTTATAAGATCATAGCTGTAGAAAGTGCTCTTTTCTATTTATTGCAGGCTTTTTTTTTGGCACTTCTAAAAAGAAAAGAAACAAATGGATCAAGTAATAATGCAGGAGAGATCAAAGCAATTCCTTCTGTCAACAGTAGCAATTCATGCAAATCTCTAAACACCAAAGGCTTTCTCTAGCTGAGGAAAAGTACGCAAAAGAGGATCATAGTGAAAAACACATCATAAAAAGTGATATCAGTTTCTAAATTTTATAAGTATGCTCTGCTTCAGGACAACCAGTCTTGGTGTAGGAGAAGAGAAGTGAAGTTGAGATTTATTGAGTGTAAACTATGGTATTTCACATTCATGCTAACAAGACCTGTGTAGTGCACTCCTCAGTGGTGTGGTAGTTACAGGTGGGCACCTGAGCTGGGCGGCCTGGAGTGTGAATTCCCTCTTGGCCACTTACTAGTTATGTAGCTTGGTGCAGGTTATTTAAGCTCTCTTTGCTATCACTTTCATCACCATCAATAGTAAGACAGGGTTACTATAAACATAATTTGAGTTAATTCTATAATACATTCGTAACAGTGCTTGGCATATAGTACTAATTAAATATTGTCATTTACACTTTACTGTTGAAGAAACAGAAGCTCAAGTAGAAAGACACTTCATAAGCTTGTTAAATGATAGAGCTAGGTTTCCAGTACTAGTCTGTCTGCAGGCCTAGTTAGTGATTTCTGGACCAGCAGCCTCAGCCTCACCTGGGAACTTGTTAGAAATGCAGAATCTTGAGTCCCACTCTAGACCCAGAGGCCCATAATCTACATTTGAATAAGATTCCCTGGTGATCCTTTGCACATTAAAGTTGAGAGGCGCTGCAGAACAAGCCACTGCCTAAACAAACCTTTACTAAGTGAAAGGACAGCAGAGATTCATTTGCATACAATCTATTGCTTTAGAGACCTCCTGTATCCCCAGGGCAGGTCTGCTGCTCTTCTTTGTCAAGTGTATTATTGCCTACAGGCTAACTCTCAGGGCTGGCTGTGAGTTTGTCTCTAGTGTGGACCAATCAATACTATTCTTTCTCCTCTCTTTCTCTTTCACTCTCATTTTTTATTCCTAAATTTATTTCTTAAAGGATTTAATTGAGGCTGTCCAGAGATAGTTGCGCCTTACGGTTCTGAGCAAAATTCCACTGAAGCATGCCTTGATAAAGAAAATGGAGAGATAAAAAGCCAACAAAGAATGTCATCACAAGCATACTCATTTAGCAGTAGTCTATGAAAATTGGATAGATTATGAAATTGGACAAAACTGGCTCCAAATGGTAATTCGTTCTCTTATAATTTTTCTCTGAACTATTTTAAACTCTTTGAACCATTGTTTCCTTGTCTTTAAAAATTGTGTATTGATAGGTATATCTTGGAATTGGGAGGATCAAATAAAACGGGGGTATGAAAAAGTATCTGGTGCATAATAAGTGCTCAATAAGGGTAAAATAAACAAATGAACAAAACCTCCCTGTGACAGGAAGTTTCCTATAAATGTTAAGGAACTTTCACAGAAGACCCACTGCATTTAAAGGGGTGGCAGACAGTGTGTGTGCCCCTCATGGAATGCAGTGAATTACAAACTGTATTTAAAGGAATATCTTCTGTATTTAAAGATTAGTGCAATTGCTTTTATGTGGAACAAGCCCCACGAGGGCTCTGTTTCTTAGAGAAATCATCAGTTTCAGTTTAGTCTGCACAAATATTTCTTAGGAGGATTATCATCAGGGAATTGCAAGAAATCTTGTCCCTTTTATAATGTGATCTAAAAAAATAATAAAGAGCTGCTCTGATCTTAAGAGGAATTTTAGTTTTGTAGCAGAACTAAAATTCTTTACATGGGAACATAGCACTAATTTTATTAATGCAAAATGGAAGGCAATGAGGAGAAATTTGCTTTCAGTTATTGTTTAGAGAGTGTACCCCTTCCATAAAGGAAGGTGCACCGGCATAGCAATAAAGGCAGAGAACAGCACTGGTAAACCTCCCTCAGTTCCGGTTCTCAGGACCACTGTGAGCAATGCACAATAGAAATGCCTTTCAAGTTGTTGCAGCTGCTCTGCTCTATGGAGCACCCACTGAGTTAAAGGCAGACACTCCACATACATGGGAAATCCTCAGGGTCCAAAGCCTAATTAATTTCCTGCAATCTATCAAAAATGGTAAAATCATGCATATAAAGTACACATATATTTTGGAACTAAATATAGCTTAAAAGTAAATTGAAAAAAGGTAAACAGCTTGCAACTTAATTTTGTTCTTTCCCTATGTTCACATACTCCCTAAAGATTAAATTTAAATGCTCCCTAAACCTTTTTGCGTTACAGTTTGGCTTCAGTTATTTTACAGTTTTGTGTAGTTTGGCACAAAGTTGGCTTTCATTATAATTTGTCGTTAGATAAATTGTCATGTAGGCACACCATTCTTGCACATTTTCTCTTGATTTCTTCCCCCTCTTTCAAAAGAAAGAACAATGTTTAATGAGAATAAAAAATAATCAGAAAAAATCTTGCACAGTTTGGGTACAACTTTTTGATTTCTCACTAAGATAGCTTCACAGAGACTTGGCAGACTGTGTAAACATAAGATTAGATTTCATTTTTAAGTCTTTATTTTCCCTCCCTAATTGAAGTATCCAGATGTAAAAATGTCTAGGCATGGACAGCATCTTTATAGTGTCTATAAAATTTAGAATAATTTTTTTTTCTGGGAGACCCTGGGGAGATAATGCTTCTAGAATTTCTGTTCCTTGGGAAACCTTAGTAGAGAACCACTTTATCACTGGGAGTTTAGAAGGATCTAGTCAGGGATGATGATGCTGATGGCTTCATGTCTCACCCTGTAGAAGAACAGAGATAATTCACTCCCAAACATGAAGAAGTATGTAAAAAGGCTCTGAGATATTTGCATTTTATGTCTAAAATCCATTCAGATAAACTTAATTTTCTTTCTCTATTACAGCTTAACTTCCTTGTTTTCATGATCTACCGTTTTTGCAGGGGAAGGGATCCTTTTACTGTTCGTAATAACTCTTGACTATTGGGACTTGCTATTCTGATTTAACCCCTGTAACCCTTTGGAATATGGCATCCAATATTCATCCTTCACTTCTCTGTCCCCAGTAGTACATCATATTTATCTATTTATCATAATGTGGCTTAGTGAGTTAAAATGGGTCTAGTGGGGAGAAGGGAGATATGAAACATCCGCTTGCCTTGGAGGAATAAACCTCTCATATTGTGAGTCTGGGGTTTGCTTGGGCAGGTGGGGAGGGGGTAGGTAGTGGAGATCCTTTGAGTTTTTAGAGTACAGAATGAGGGATGTATTCCACTGGGAAATCCCAAAGCATTCAGAAGGATGTAAGAACTCCATTATGCCTCCTAAAGTTATTGAGTTTCCTGATTTTCCCCACATAGCTTGATATGTGGTCTTCTTTGAATGCTCTTGAGATGACATGGCTACATTTTAGCATGGAAACTATTATAATTTTATCAGTTCTAGGTCATCCATATTTTCCCATTTTAACTTCTCTGAAATTGGAATGGGTCTTATGACTGATGGTACATCATAGTTTGATTGTCAGTATTTTTTTGTTCTTAGTGGTACATCAAATCAATATTCCATTTTTAACGAAAGTCATCTTATTTTTTTAAAGACACAAAGGCAATTTGCTTATTTTTGTGGCACATAACAATTTACTATAATAATCGTAATTATTACTGATAATATATATCAACACATTAGAATTTTAGGAATCTCATATAATTTTGGAGCACATACTAATAACACATTTATATAAATATAACTTAAGGAAATTTAGACATCATTTTATATTTGACAATGTTTTCTGTATAATTTTGATATACATTTTTTGTTTCTTTTTTTTTTTTTCCTTCGTTTCTTAAAAAATTTCAGAATATTACAGGGGTACAAATGTTTTGGTTACATGGATAGTTTTTGTACTGCTTGAGTCAAAGTTATAAGTGTGCCTATCATCCAGATAATGTACAGTGTACCTGTTAGGTATGATTTCACCCATCTCCTACTCTCCCCTCCCATCTGTATGATTTCCATTGAGTTTTACCTCATCTGTGCACATGCGTGCTGATCAGTTACTTCCAATTTAACAGTGAGTACATGTGATGTTTAATCAAAACCACAGTGAGATACCACCTAACCCCAGTGAGAATGTCTTTTAACAAAAAGTCCCAAAACAATAGATGCTGGCATGGATGCAGAGAGAAAGGAACACTTACACACTGTTGGTGGGACTGCAAACTAGGGCAACTCTATGGAAAATAGTACAGAAATTCCTCAAAGAACTAAAAGTAGACCTACCATGTGATCTGGCGATCCCACTACTGAATATTTGCCCTAAGGGAAAAAAGGTCATTTTTACAAAAAGACACTTGCACTAGAATGTTTATTGCAGCGTAAGTCATAATCGCAAAGCTGTGGAATCAACCCAAATGTCCAATTCATGAATAGATTAATAAAATGTGACATATGTATATCATGGAGTACTACTGTGCCATAAAAAATGAACTAATACGTTTTGCAATAATCTGGATGAACCTGGAGACCATTCTCCTAAGTGAAGGATTGAAAGTCATTTTAGATTCAAAGTTGCAACACACCTTTGTAAGTGCACCTTCAAAGAGCTCTTACCTTTCAAATCTGGAATTCAATAGGAATCACAGCCCTGGCTATTTCTGTATTCTGTTGTCCAAAGCAAGAACAATTGAGATTAAAATGACTTTAAAATAAAATAAAGAAAAAGCAAAAATATTTCAAAAACACAACATTTTAACTTACTGTCATTTACTGTGAGCTATTGGTTTGAGAACTCTTTTTCTTTTAAGCCCACTTCAAGTGTCCATAATAAATGATGTATCCATTTGCAAATGGTAAGCCCTGGTAGTCAAATAGCTGCTGATGTATCATTAATCTCCACTTCCAGGAAAAAACACATCTTGAATTGGATCAATGCATTCCATCTGATCAATTACTGCAATAATGAAAGTGTCTGAAATTCTGAATCAACTGTGCTGACTTAGAACGACTTAGTTCTACTAGAGCCATGATATCATTAAACAAAGCCAATGTTCCAAACATTAGATTATTTTTCAATATGCACAGATTTTAGTGTAGCTCTTCACCAATTTTCTATGTTCTCTATGTATTTAATATTTGTTAAATTTGTACTTGGTTTTGAATAAAGTTGAGAGAGAAGGATATGAGACTTGAGATGTTTATTGAGCATAACCATCCTGAATCCTTCATGGCTACTGACCAAGCAGTAATGGAAAACGGGAACCAAGATATAAAAATCTCATCAACACAGTGAAATCTGTTCTTTTCTCCATATATATAAACCTCATGTGTTGGCTTTGGCAGCAGTTTGAACTTTGTCATTTCAATAAAGTTCCTGAAATTCACTAGATATCACTTCTTTTAAAGGAAAACATCTGCAAGTGTGTTCATCTGGTTATAAACAAAAATACTTCTTATTTTTTCAAATGATCTATCAGAAATGTTTATTTGTATTTACGATTTACAATATACATCACAAAAATCTGTGAACATGTGCACATACTTAAAACATCCTTTCTGCATTTAAAAATACACTAACTAGAGAAGCATACACAGTGCTGTCTACCTCAGAATATTTTCATTGTACTGTTGAAAGATTCTTGCTTGGTTGAACAGAGGACTGCTTTTACACTTTCTTTGGGGAAATTTAGTTAAAATTTTCCACTCTTAAACTTGATTCAAGAGGCTTTGCATTTTACATCTTTGAATTCACACACCATGTACACATATACACCTACTGTATTTTATAAATTTAAAATGAAACTTTTTTCACATCTAACATTATTGAAATTAGATGTGTCTTATAATTGATGGCAGGCCATAGTTGAATTGGCAGTTTTTCTTTATTTGTGGTTGACATAGTGTGGAGTCTTATACCCAGTGCTATCTCAGATGAAATACGGAATATGGTGATGATGATGATAACAACTACCATTTATTGTTTACACTGTTGCAGGCACTGTTTGAAGCACCTTGCATAGTTATCCTGCAAAGGAGATATTATTAGATAATGTTTACAGATGAGGAAATTAAGGCCTGGAGAATTTGGGTATAACTTGCCCGTGCCACTAATTGTAAATGTCAGGATTTAGATTCAGGTATGCCTGGTGCCAAAGCTTGATCTGTTAAGAGTTGCACAGTGAATCAATTTGAAAGACACCAACTGACATTCACTTTTGTCCAAAGATATGCATTTGGAAAGTATTGTAATTTCTGCATGGCACTCCCATTCTGACCATGAAGTTAGATTAATGGTGCTATTATTAGATGGTGAAACTCATCTAAAGTTCTATAAAGCATCAGCCTATTCAAGCCATAATAACTTGTCTTTCTTCAATTTATATTTGCTGCAGATTTTCTTTTGGCAAAACACAGAGATGAGTAAATGTTGGAGGAATGTAATGAGGAAAAGAGATGCAATTTAAATGAAAGTGAGGAATAAGCCCTGGGTCAAGTGTGAGGATCAGCAGATTTGGGTTCAATTGCAGGGAGCTGCTGTCACTGCCTTGCTGTGAGATATGAACAAGTCATTTTCCTTCCCTGTGACTAGGTTTCTGCATAATAATCTCTGAACTACATCTCATGATTGTGAGGATAAAATGAGATTAAATAAGATAAAGTAGTTCACAAAGCACAAATGACAGTAGATATATTTGGCATTATTCATTTCTAGTGGATTTTTTGGGGGTATAATCATTGAGCAAAGATCCTTTCGTGCAGACCTTGAGCCTTACAATAGAAAGTGTGTGTGAGAAAAGCAAAACTATGCTCCGGGAGCCTCAGATGACACATGGCACAGGTCTGTATTGCCTTTCATTGCCATCAATTAAATTAATATTGCTTCTACATATAGGCACAGATTTTCCATTCTCTCTTTCTCTCTCAGTGGATAATATATAACTTTTCCATCACTTAATTGTGCCACCTTCAGCTTGTAACATAATCTCTGTGAGCCTCAATTTCCTTATAAAATGGGAATAGCACTTTTCATGCAAGGGTTTTTTGTTTGTTTGTTTTTGTTTTAAGAACTGAATGGCATAAAAAATTTAGAATAGGGCCTACCACACAGTAAAGGTTTACTAAATATTGGCTATTTATTAATGTTCTAATCAATTGCAACCATATATCGCTTTTTTAGTTCCACTACCTTGTCCGTATGAGCACAGCAATTCTGATACGGAATATGTGAAAACGCTATTCAGGCACCACGGATGATATAGAAAATAATTAAATACTGTCTGTGTTCTTGAATGAATCACATGTGGTTTAATTTTTGCCAACTCAATTATTTTGCCCTTTTAGTCCATCCAATTTGATGCATTACAGGAAGCAATGAACTAGCATTTTCATTTTTTAAAATGTATAGGCTGTCACTACATTTTAATCTATAAAGCTCAACTTGGTCTAAGTAATTGTTCTGGGCTAACCCCAAACATAATCCCTTTCTCTAGATGAGTCATCATGTTTACATCAGCAATTTATTCTTGCAACACTGGTTGGATGCTCAATTTCATGTCTTCTACTCTTTACACGAAGGCTACTGTTTCTGAGCCCTTTGGAATCTTCTCTATTTTATTTACCTGTCATTTCCTTCCAGATGGGTTTCCCACACTAAATTCCCGTGTCTGCTCTATCACTGCCCATCCCAGAAGTCTCTCTAAATTTTTTCTAAAAAAATGGCTTCTTTTTTTTCTTTTACTTGCATTCTGTACCTGTACCATCTTTATCTTTGGGAGGCAGTTAAGATGAAAACTCTGGAGCCAGACCTCCTGAATTCAACTCCTTCTAGGCTGTATGGCCTTAGGCAAGGCACTTCTTGTTAGTGCTTTGGTTTCCTCAACTGTGAAACAGGGTTCTTGATGATAGCACCTATTGTAGAGTGTAGTTGGAATGGTTAAATGAGTTAACATGTATTAAATATTTAGAATAGTGCTTGACATACAGTATATGCTCTGTTTACCATTATTCTTACTATTTGTTTGTAATCTCTCATCTTGAGTTGTTGATGCTATCAGATATATTCATGATTTTACCACTCCAATAAATTAGATGATGTAAGGTAAAACCAAACAGCAGAGGGAAAAATATAGAACACAGATCCAGAGGAAAAAAGAGGGGAAAAAAAAAAAAACTACGATGATGTTGGAAAATTGTGGAAGGTTAGATAGGAGAATAATTCCAGTAGATGGAAGTCCAAAGTCTCAGAAATCTGAGAAGAGGTAGCTAGGAAGATGTACTAAGATATCTTGGAAAAGATAGCTGGAAGATTATCAGGGACCAGCATGGTGATGGAAATCTTCACAGAGTGATGCATTGGAAGAGGGATTTCAAAGTACCAAGGACTAGATGAATGCAGGAGAAAGGGGGAAGCAGAAATGTGGAACAAGAAAGAATGAGGAGTGGCAACTTTGTGAGGATGCTGGAGATGAATACAAATTTGAAAGAGGAGAGGAAAGAGCCCATAGAGAGGGAAAGATCAACTGTGGAAAAGTAAGAAAGAGCTTACGGTAAATTTCTCAGGATATTATCTATAGGGGGGAAGAGCTTTCCTGTTTCTTCTGAAAAAAATTATGGGGGTGATGAGTGAGAGAAGGGAAATAAAGAAAGACAGCTAACAAGAGGGAGTGGAGAGGTTACTGGATAGGAAGTCAAGACACTGAGCTTTTCTATACTTAGTTCTCCTGAGAACCACCACCATGACCTTAGGCCAGTCTCTGAACATTACTGAGCTTGATAATCTCTAAATTCCCAAGCCCAAGTTCCTTTTCATTTCTAAATTCTGATGATAATATATGCCAGATGAAGGTTGGGTTGGAAAGGTAAAAGGTATGTATGTCAGTTAACTTTTGATCTCACGACGATAAAAGTCAAGGTCATCTTTACAGGGCAATGAAAATGAATGACTCAGGGTCACACACAGGCCCTTGGATGACTCTCACATGCTGAAGGATAGAAGCTATACACAAGAATTTCACATGGTATGATTCTGTTCACATGAGGTTCAAAACAGGCAAAACTGGTCTTCTGTGTTAGACGTCAGAAGAATTTTTACCTTCCGGAGATGGTATTGACTAGGAGAGAATATTTTGGGGTGTTAAAATGTGCTGTATCTTGATGTATGTGAGGATTGCACATATGTGTCCATAAGTCAAAGCAGTGGAGCTCTACAGGTAAGAAGAATTGTATGCTTCATTGTTGCAAGTTATACCTCAACTTAAAAGAAAAATAAGTGAAGGTTCTAATTTTTTTTTTTTTTTAAAGAAAAAGCCTCTGCTCAAAATGAAAAGTAGGATGAGAAATTTAGGGCCTTGGAGCAAGGTAATTTTTATGGAGATGGTTCCTGGGTCAATGAGAAAAGATAAGTAGATTATCTCATATGAGGTACCTAGATAAAGGTACCATATAAAGCAGGTTAACTGCTTTATATGGTAAATAGTTACGATTATTGAACTACCCATCATTGGTATTAATTTTTACATATATACTCCATATGCACTCATGATATATAACATTATATACATTGGATCGATGGCAATTAAAATGCTCTGCTAAGTGTCACAATGTTTCATAAAGAATACTCAAGGTCACTGAGTGGGGTAAAAAGGTGGCTCAGTAGCCTAAGCTCACTACCTTCCCTGCGCCTGTGTTGGCCAGTGCCACTCTACTCTAATCTGCTTTGTAAATTGTGGTTTGATCATAAGAGTTAATACATTAACAAGATTCTACTGTTAAAAATGTTTAAAAATATGGTAGGAAGATATACATAGGGTATACATAGGCTATATGTGATCCAAAACTTTAACAGAAAATTCAAAGTGTGTTCATGCCCCTCTTCACAATTTATTTCAAATGAAAGATCCTATGCTTGCCCTTGGGTGTTGCAAATCTGAGTGGGTGCCATCCCTGTTCTTAAGTAGTTTAAAAGCCATGACAAAAGGCCCTTCAAGTCCACGGTATTTCTGATTTTCCAATATTAAAGATTCAGGATGGAAGAAGAGTTGTGCTTTTTCTGTGTTGTCTGTTGGTGCTGACTCCTTGTTTCCTAATAATGAAAAAGCCTCTCGTTTACTCTCCTCTCTGCCAGAATTCCTTTCCCTTTGTTGAGTTTCTAGAGCAGGGATACACAAAAAGAGAATTGGAAGGACAATGAGATTTTATGAGCATTAAATGGAGTGTTTGTCATACACTAGTTCCTTATTTATACAGTTGACGGAGGGGGGGGGAAGGAAGGAGTTGCCTGTGATGATCACTGTTATTATTATAATTCTAACCACGTATCCCACCAAATGGAGTTTCCTGTTTTCACCACCTTTGACAGCCACCTCTGCCTCCCCACCCTGCAGGTTCATTCTTCTCTCCATCTGCTCAGTTGACATTTATGACACTCATCAGGCGTTTGTTTTCATACCTCTCCAAATTTAAATATTGTTCATTCTTTTTGTGCTTACTCAGAACTCACATCCATCATCAACACCGTAACTGCTAGACTTTATCCTTAGTAAGGTTTCCTTTTCCAGGGACCTAGTGGATATTTAAAAGCCCCTCATCACGAATGTTGGCAAAGTCTTTCTTTGTAGTGTAGGCGTGTGTGGGGTCGGGGGGAGAGAAAGAGAGAGGACAAGAGAGAAAGACTGCCAGTTTGCTTTTTTAGTACCATCTACCTTGATTAATAAAGCTATCCACATCTTAAATTTCTTCCTTTTTATATACCTTAGTGTCTTTATGTACACAAACTGCCTCAATTAAAATAAATATATATAAAATAGGTATCCTAAAATTCAAAAATAGTTTCAATTACAGCATTTTATTTTCCATTAAAAAATTCCAGCATGGACCATCTATGCCAATGTAGCCCCTCTCTGGCAACTTTATTATTTTAAGCATCCTGTATTTTGTATTATCTTTTGCTCGTAGATTTGATGCTGGCTAACTGAAACCAGGAAAAAATATCTTGACTTTGTACTTTTATACCATGAATTATTTTTCAAAAGACGAACATGTTTTTAATCTGTGAGAGTATAATTTATGTTCTAATGAGCAAGGAGTTTTAGAGGATCAGATTAGTGAAGCATTGAGAAACTGGAACGGCACACCACATTCCTGAACTTCCCACACAAATGTTTCCATGCACTTTAGTCCATTCCAAAACCTCAGATTTCCTATAGCCTCACGAGGAGCCTCCCGCCACTATTCTTTCCTGATAAGCTCCAGATACATTTATTTTACTGTCTCACCTTCTCCATAAAATGGAATTAGAAGGAAATAAGGGGCTCTTGGCTTTTACAATGTATTATCCCTTAGAGAATTAATGTTTGCACTTTTTAGCCACAGAAACCTTTGTTCAAATAAAACATTATTCTAAAGCCAAGTGTGGAAAACAAACAAGCATTCAGGTGCTCCAGGTGAATGAGGGTGGGGGCCTGAAGCCCAGCCAGCCAGGCCCATTCCCACCCGACAGCGGCCCCCAGGGGATTCAGAGCAAGGTGGAGTCTACTGGTTTGGAGCAGTGGTTCTCAATTCTGGCTGGCCCTTGGGATCATCTGAAGAGCTTCCTTATCTAGGCCCCACGGTGGAAACTGTGATATAATTGACGTAGGTAAAGGGCTGACAATTGTCTTTGTTCAGAGTCCCGGATGTTCAGGGTGCAGCCATAGTCAAGAACTGCTTTCGAGCAGTGCTTCTCAAATATGAGTGTGCATCAGAATCTCATGGGAGCTTGTTAAAGTACTGCTGGCTGGATCCCACTCCCAGAGTCTTTGACTCTGCAGGTCTGGAGTGTGGCCCAAGCATTTGCATTTCTAACAAGATCCCAGGTGATGCTGTTGTGCTGGGCCAGGGAATACATTTTGAGAAGCACTGCTTTGGAAAACTGGTGAAATTGGCCAGGATTGTATCACATCTGCTAGGATCTGAGAAGAAATCAGCTTCAACTGAGTTTGCTCTTCCTAATCCCCCCCCCTTTTTTGAGTGAAAAATGTAATTCTTATGTCTAGAAGTGCTATCATGGAAGGTATCAATTATTTTGGGCAGGCATTTGGGGTCTTGAGTTGTGGTTTCCTTTCTCAGTTAAGCCTCAATCCCAAAACCTGTCATAGTATTTTCCTAGACAACCAATTACGCTGGAACAAACTTTCCAAATTATAAGAACATTGGAACAATATGTTGAACAGAAGTTTCATTTTAAAATGAAGAAATGAACACAGATGATAGGATCTGCAAAGTGTAAAGTACAAGTCCATGGGCCATGTTGAAAACGCAGAGCAGAGGAAGGCCTGCTTTAAACTTTGACGAAGTTAACCGAAGTGTTACTAAGCTGCTCTATTGCCTTCACATCTCTTCTCCATGCACTTTTACTACTTTCCAGGCAGAGAAGATCAAGGAGAGAAGCAGAAAGATATCTACTTTACAACAATCATCGGGCCAACTACATTTGGAAAAAAGTTAATAAATGTGAAAGAGTAAACAAAGATTTGGAACTGTAGCAGATTTCCTACTAGAATATCTGCCTGGAGGCATGGGGTAGGCTTGGTCACTTAGAATCATACAGCACATGAGATCAAGCTGGGTACAAGGTACCTCTTTGAGCTGGGAGGATGGGAGCTGGGACATGAAGAGGTCACAGAGTCTAGGTACTGATTTCCTGTGATAAATACAGGTGCAATAAGACAGGAGGCGGTGCAATAAGGTGCAATAAGACAGTGGGAGGTGTCCGTCAGATGCACTCCCTCATTGCCTGCCATGGGTACACTAATAGAAGCAAGAGTCTGGAGAATGCCTGGCAGCCATGGGAAAGACTATTGTTGACTATTGTGGGCTAAATTGTGATCCCCCCAAAATTTATATATTGAAGTCCTGACCTCCCAGTATCTCAGACTATGACCTTATTTGGAAATAGAATTGTTGTAGACATATTAATAATTAGTAAAGATGAGGTCATTAGGGGGGTCCTAATCCAATACAATTGGTGTCCTTATAAAAAGGGGAAATGTGGACACTGAAATACATGCACAGACATGACGCCATGTCAAGATGAAGGCAAAGATTGGGGCGATGCTTCCATGAGTCAAGGAACCAATCCTGCTGACACCTTGACCTCAGACTTTGAGCCTCCAGAACTGTGAGATAATAAATTTCTGTTATTTAAGCCACCCTAGCAAACTAATACACTGACCTAGATTGCCCTATTAGACAACAGTGCTGTGGGGGAAGCTCCACAGTGCCCCTCCCTGGAAACTCAAGCATGTGTCCCACAAGCAATAGGAATAGATCCATGGGAGCAGCCACTAAAGAAACAAGGCACAGTAACCACTTGTCCCTTTCCTGCTCCCTGTTTATGCCAGTCAAAGTTGCTCGGTCTCTAAGAAGGAGCAAGAAACAGTTGTTGGAGCTAGATCACATCACCTGGTCTCCACTCTAGGTGTTCAGAGTCCTAGTTCAAGGCTGTTGGGAGTCAGGATGGTGGAGACGCAAGAGATGAGAGTTATTAATTACTTTAGATGAAACAGGATTGAATTTTAATCAGCTGAAGGGACCAGAATGTTAAAGAATTTACTCAAGATAGTGCTAAGGGATGAGAAAGGGAGACCAAAAAAGTAGTGAAAAGTGTGGCGAGAAAAAAATGAAAATGTTTCATGGCTATATTCCACAGAGAGTTATTGGAAATGGTCAAAAACTAGTAATCATAATAATAACAGTAATACATAGCTAATATTTATTGTGCACTTAAAAATACATTCTGGGCTAAGTGATTTACATGCGTTATATTAATTCTTACAGAGTCCTCGTGAGATATAAGATAAACTATTTTAGATTAAGAAACTGAGCTGGGCATGGTGGCTCGCTCTTGTAATCCCAGGACTTTGGGAGGCTGAGACAGAAGTACCACTTGAGCCCAGGAGTTTGAGGTTACAGTGAGCTATGATGATGCCACTGCACTCTAACCCAGGCAACAGAGTGAGAGCCTGTCTCAAAAAACAAACAAAACCCCAATAAACAACAAAAAAAGAAACTGAGTCCCATATAGATAACTTGAGTAAGGCCACTCAGCTAGCAAGGGTTAAGAGCTGGGGTTTGAAAAAATGCCTGAAGAGACCAAGTGCCTGAGTCACCATGGTACACCCTGCCTCTAGTTACATTGTTTCTGAACCTCATTGCCTCTGTCCCCCACCCAGAAATGGGCTTTTTTCAGGAGCCTTCTCTGAAGCGCTCACTCAGATGTCTGAATTTTACAACAACTGCCTATGACATGCAACTAAGAGATCTAGATGTCTACTGTAAACAAAAATACCCTTCAAATATTGAGATGATTTTCAGTCTCCCTCAGAATTTTTGAAAGCAAGTGCTCAACTTTACCATTATATCTGAAAACAAAATCATAATCCTTATTCATCAACCCACCCTACTCCAATTACTATGGCGTTAGTCATGACTCAACACTTCATAAAACAAAGTTAGGTTGATGTGAAAAATGTAATTGCCACCCATGTTAAGAAAAACAAGGCATAATATAAAATTGTTTATATTCCATAGTTCTAATTCAATTCAATAGAAAGAAGTAAATCAAAATATTAACAATGATTATTCCTGGCTGATAATATCAGGTGTAATTTACATTTTCTTTTTATTCTTCTGAATGTTTTGGTATCCTTACAATGAGGACACATTTCTTTAACCAGAAAAATATATACCTGCAAGGTGTTTTAGGCACCAATGAATACTTCAGCATAACAAAAGCTACCTCCCTGAATTTTGGTAGCTGGATAGGAAAACATTTCCTGGTCTCATCAACATTATTGCAACACGGTCTATCCTTGAAAGTTACATTTCTGCCCTTTTCCATAATTTTCAAAACGTTGTATCTCCTTTGCCTCTGTTTTTATTGGTGTGGTTATATAGTACACCACGATTGAAAGTAGGAAAGGAGACTTTGTGGCTTTCATTTCATTTTTGGTGAATCAGCCAAAACAAGATTGATGATTTTTCCGTGTACATTAGGTATCTTTCATCTTCCAATTGGTTTTGAAATATTCTCAAGTTCCACTTCAAACTCCACCCTGTGTGCTGAAATTTATGAGAAAAGGAATTATCTAAAAGCTCTTAATAGAACAAAATTACTGAGCAAAGAGAGATTTGCTGTTCATGTAGTCCAACTTTCTTATTTTATAAATGAGAGAATAAATGCCAGAATAACTCGTCCGTAGTCATTCACCCAGCAAGCATTGGGGCCCAGGCTAAAATTCAAACAATCATATATAAGTGAGGGGTTATCTGGGTCCATTAGCAGATAATAGTCACGGTTGCAAACTCATTTGATAAGCTGGTATCAAGGGTCTTCCTAAAACAGAAATAGATTCTTGTTAGGGAAATGCCTTGAAAACCTGAGGGACTGAGGTTGAAGCCTTGAGACGGCTGTGGTTAGGAGTGTTACCCTGCCAGTTGTAAGAGAAGAACCTCGTTTAGCCTAGGAGCTGGAGCCCATTAGGCTGAAACAGCCAAAGCAATTTTAAGAACAGGGATGTCTAATATTCTATTTTATGCTATTCTAACCATGGGACGACTATAAGCTGCAGAGTGAAAAACCGAAGTTTACTAGAATTGAGAAATCACAGAAAGGAAATATCAACCACTTGTCAATTATGGAAATATTGTAGAGGGCATTGAGTTTCCTGTGGGGCAAATAATGGAGTTTTGATACATTGGTCTCTGTATTTTGAGGTACGAGATATCCCAATTGACCTGTGGAAAATAATAGCATGATGGCTCTTAGCTATTATACAGCCTTTCATGTGGTAGGAACTGCCATAGCAACTTTTCATGTATTATTTGTAATACTTAGAACATCTCTACAAAGTAGTTATTATTATCCCTTATTTATATATTTAGGACACACAGATTCAGATAAGTAAATAGATCAAAATGTTGCCTCCTCCACTTACTACTAGAACGTGATCTCAAGAAGGTAATTTAGTCTCTGAGTATCTGTTTTCTTATGTACAAAATGGGGATAACTATGTCCAGATTTAATGTGTAGTACTATGCAAACCACCTAGCACAGTGTCTTCAGTATAGAAGGTGCTCACTAAATAGATTAATAAATGGAAAATAAGACAAGATAAACGTATAGTTGGAAATATTTCTGAAAATTTGGATGTAGATGAGGCATAATTAAGGGAAGTCTAATAAGACACACTCTATTTATTCTCATTCAGTCTTCAAACATGACTGATGAAGAAGTAAATTGAAATAGCCTATTATGATGTGGAAACATTTTTTTCCAATCCAAAAATTTAATTTGATAAAGATTGAGATTACAAAAGGCTTGACCATATTTAATACTTTCCACTTCACTCCCTTGTTCCTCTTTATTCTTCTTTGCTCTTTTTCCTTTTCAATTTTTGTTGGTATTGTGAGAAACTATTTTTAAATAAAATAAATACTATATCCCAATCCAAAGCAGCTCTTCTGGCCATAGCCCTTACAGAGGCATGTGAGACTCATATTCTTTATAGCTAGAATGTAAATTCCCCCAAAATAGGGAATTTTTGTTTTGTTCACTGATTTGCTCAACCTATAGGAGGCATTCAAAAAATATTTTTGAAATAAATGAAAAAAAAATTTTAAATTCAATTTATACATTCTTTTTACATTACTATGCCATACAATTGTACTGATAGCAGTTATTATGGCTCTAAGAGAATTTTTTGCCAGTGGTTTTTTTGCTCACAAGTGATTTATAGTAGAGTCTCCACAGGTGGCAGGAAGGGTGGATGCTCCTCCATAGAATTAGGGGTTAGAGAGAAGATTCTGCCTGCTTAATCTCTGGTTCCAAACTCAGGCAGTGGACATCACCATCTTTTAGTTATTACTGGTCATGGTAGCTCTCTTTCCTGGATGAGTGCAAAAAAGTTATAAAACTGAGTGCAGAAGCCCTTATGCCATTAGTGGTTTTCTGACCAGTTGACTACAAAACTTCCCTGTTTAACTATTTCAAAACAACTGCTTGTACTGTCAGACATTTGATAGCCTGGCTACTTTATCTGTATATGGGAAAGAACAAAACTAAAGGCTCAAAATGTCGACTTATCTCTTTTTTCCTTCCCTACCCTACTTTCCTCCAATGTATTCACTGATTTTTTTTAAAGTGAACTGAACTGTTAATTTTCCCCAAAGACTAATTTAATTTCATAGTTTTCTAAATTAGAAAGCTTTGCTGAAGAATTTCTCTAATGTCTCTGTACAGGCTAGCTGTAGCACACTGCCAATAAGAATTTGAATTTGGTGCAATTTACTGGGAATGTTTAAGAACTTGGCATTCCCAACATCTGTGCTGTCTGCTGCATTAAAATTTAAAGAGCCTCCTCTGCTGCTTTTGCAGCCCCCTACGCTGGAGCCCAGACCTTGAACTCTGACTTTTCCACTCCTGCTACTCACTTAGGAAAAAGAATTGCTGGCTCCAGGATGGCTTCCTTAGAGAAGGCAGTCACCCTGATAATTAAAACCCCCAAAATGCCTGGATTGGTCCCATGTAAGGTTTAGTGACAGTGATCTGGAAGAGTCTTAGAAAGCCTTGAAATCTCTGTACAAATAAGAAGTCCTTGTGACAAAGGGCAACTAATGCCACTGTAAGAGGTACAACAGAAAGATTAGAGTGAGTTCTTTTAGTGACACAGTAGGCAGCTATTGGGACTTTCCTGTAACCCCAATCAGAAGATTACTAGGGTCAATCAGAAGATTACTAGAGTCAATCAGTCAGCTCGTAGATAATGAATGGAGACTAAAAAGTTAAAAAATATATTAATATTCTCTTTCCCTTAAGGCTGGTGGTAAAAAATATGTATATATATATATATATATATATACCCCCAAGACTAATATTTTATGGAGAATGGACAAGAGTATCTACAACGTTTGCCATACAAACATCTGTGAGGTTAATAATGAATTTTAGAAACCATGCACATGTAGATATGACCATGAGGATTTGTAGGAAAGAAATGAAGCATACCAACTTCTAAGTCATATGTCCTTCAAATCTTTCCCTCTTTCCTCTGTTTTTCATCAGTCCATTGAGGTCACACAGCTGTGATTCAGGCCTTGGTGACAGAGATGAATCAGAGATGGCACAGGGTCCAGAATTCTTGGCTAGCCTTACAACAAATTGTTCATCCATCAACGAGAAATGATGCAGTGCTCTGATTCAGTTATGGTGGCCCAAAAATGTCAGCTAGGATATTTTCGAATTATTCTTTTTACTTAGGCAAAACCTCCTATCTTATTTCTGCTGCTCCACACGATACTTATTGAAAAAAAATCTGCAATACAAAAAATATCCTTAGTTCTTTGAGACTTCTTCAGAATTCCTGGGTGCTACCATATTATTTTCTAGTTTATTTAGACTCTCAAATGAAACACTTTTCTTGATTCAGGTTAAAAGAATAAGATCTAATGTACCCAAGTAAAAAAGTAAAATTTATGATATAAATTATTAATATTTTCCTGAGCCCCAAGTTTAGGTATAGGTTTCCTGGCTGGCCATGTGGTAGGTCTCTTAAATGATGTCTATCAAGTAGGCCCCACATTCAGTTAATTTTAATTCACTTTCACTTAAAAATTATTGGTTAAGAACTTGGGCTTGATAGTCATACTAGTCTAGATTCCATTAGTAGCTTAACTGCTCATTTACTGTGTGTCCTTAGACAAGTTGCGTAATTTGGAAGACTCACTTTTCTCGTCTGTAAAAAGAGGAAAATAATATTTACCTTACTGGTTCGTTATAAGAAATAAATGAAAAAATGTGTACCAAATGCTTAGCATAGTCCCTAAGCTAAATGGCAGCTGGTTTAATGGAATGATGTTAAGGTTCTAGGCCTTGCTTTAGCAAATAAGGCTCACAGCTGAGAATAAAGAAATTAGTGCAAATAAAGTAAGTGTTCCACATATGAAGTTTAGAGAAGTATCATTTGTAGAGGTCAGCCACCTCTCTACGTACTTCCCCTTGTTGAAGCCAAATGAGAGGAACTTTGGGATTTGGGGAGGCGGTGATATCATACCCTGCAGGTGTGTCGAGCCACCGGATTGCTTACCTGTGCTTGCCTTCTAACATAGATGTAATGGTACTGGAGAGAGACGTTGAGGTTTCCAAAGAGTGTGGAAGAGAGATTCCTCAGGAGCCACACACGCTGACTGGGAGAGGGGAGCACATGGGTCAGACGAGAATAGAGGGTCAGTGATGTTGGAGAGATCATGAGAAGAACTGGGATCCCCTGGAATAAGTGTGGGGCGGGGGTGGGGTGGGGTGGGGTTCAAGGAACTGACAATGCTTAAAGAGAAGATGGCTTTAAATAGAATGTGAGAGTGAAACGCTAAAAGGAACTGCTGAACCATAAGAGCAAAATAAAGCCATTTTAATAACTGTCCATGAGCTTGGATAGAGTAATTAATGGAACTCCCTGTTCAGGGGAAAAAGAAAGCTTGCTAAATTATATTTATGCCATCTTAGAACCTGTAAACAGAATGTCAAATATTTTAAACCTTTTGAGTCCCAAATGGGATCAATTTAGACATGTGATATCTCTCCTCTGATTCATGATGCTTAATTTCTATTTGTTAAAATTTTTTTTTTAAATTTCAGAATATTGTGCAGGTACAAACACTTTGGTTATATAAATTGCCTTTGCACTGCCCAAGTCAGAGCTGCAAGTGTACCCATACCACAGACAGAACACACCTGCACCTGTTAGGTATGAATTTACCCATCCCCTCCTCCCCTCTCCCACCTGCCGACACCCGATCAATGTTACTTCTGTATGTGCACATAAGTGCTGATCAATTAGTACCAATCTGATGGAGAGGACATGTGGTGCTTGTTTTTCCATTCTTGTGATACTTCACTTAGAAGAATGGGTTCCAGCTCCATCCAGGATAACACAATAGGCAGTAGTTTACCATTTTTTATGGTTGAATAGTATCCTATGGTTAATTTCTTTATTTCATGGAATTTCTATAGGCTTAGGTCAGTGTTTATCAACCTTTTTCCCCATTATTACCCTCTTAAAAGCCATTTTAGATTTTTAAAAATTTTCCTTCCCCCCACAAAATCTCAACATCCCTGTTTTACTGTATATTTCTTTTTGTGCCCTTTATATATTTGTGCTTTATACATAACAAGACTAAGATTTTTTCCACCCCTTAAGAACCAGTTTTAACCACTTTGGAGGCAATATTGCTCCCATTGAGAATGTGTGGATTTGACTGACAGAGAGACAAGCCCCAACAAGGTCAGGTCTTAGTTTCCTCCTCTCTAAAATTAAGAATTCAATTCAATAAACATTTCTTATGCTGTAGGCATTGTTCTAGGGCCTAGGGCTGCAAAGATGAAAGAAACATACTATTCTTAAAAGTTGCTGTGTGTTCTGCACAGAGCATTTTCAGTATGTAATATCTGTACCTTTCATAGCAAGGTTTATGACAGACGCAGTAGTTTTGCTTGGATGACATCTTTATGAAACTTCAAACATTTTTTTCTTTTCTGATTTTAAGATTTCTATTCAAAAATAAAAAATCAAAACTGTTTTGATTCAAAGAGGAGAGTTCTCATAGTGTTAGAGTTGAGATGATCCTAGAGATCATTTCATCCAAATTTCTTGGGTCCTCAGACACATAAGGAAGAGTTGCTGAGGCTGTAACTATTCATCCAATGCTATCATTTCAGTCCTAACTCTGTCACCAACAAACAGAATGACCTTGGTTAATTTATTGGCTATTTCTGGGTCTCCATATCCTCACTTGTAAAAACTAGGGGTTGAACCAGAGGACTTTCCAAGGCTTCTTTCAATAAGAAGATTTTTAAGATTCTAAGATATTTTTCCTCATGTGTACAATGAGATATGCTAGTACTCCAAGAAAACGTAAAAAAATTAATGTAGCATATTGTTTCATAGCAGAGTACACGTTCATTTTAAGGCTTACAAATAAGCCATTTTTAGACAATGAGGACGATTATTTGTTTTCCACATATTTTCCTAAATCCGTTGAAATATTGATGTTCTGCTTGAATTGGTTTCTTTACTGTCTTTGAAATGTGAATTTGGGTATGCTGCCTAACACTTAATTCTTAGTTCAATGATCAGCAATCAGCAATTTACATTATTAAATAATATTAAATTGAGTTGCCATTCTGAGAAGATTATTGGCAATAACCTGTTCTGCTCCCTTCTGGATCTCATTTACCTCCGTGGTATTCCTTAACATCTTTTCATCTATAGGACGCAGGCCAAGACTGGCTAATTTTTTGTCATGATTTAGCACTGAATCATTTTGATTATTCTCTGATGTGTGTTCTCAGACTTAGACTGTCCTCCTATAGCATTCTATGAAGAATGGCACATAGCAGCATTCCCTAGTGAAATTTCATCAGTACTTTATGTGATGCCAAAATAACATCAAACACCATAAAATATGCTTTATAATAATCTTCCTTGCTTTTCTTTCTTAGCTGTCAAAGATCATACAGATGGTTTGGTGAAAAGTCCACATTTACTCCCACAGAGTTCTCTTCACATTTCTACTTGATAATATTTTTTAACTTTTATTCCTAATCTTTTTTTTTGTTATTATTAACACAGCTTCATTTTGAGAAGTGGGATAGAAACAATTTTCTCCAGATGACAGTATAGTAGTCCTTTCATGGGGAGTGGGAAAAAAGATTCATCACAGCCCACATATTCTCTGTGGACTTAAGTCTGGTTTAAAATATCATGGGGAAGGGAAGAGAGATTGACATGATAGCATCAGCAAGGCAAAATGATGTCCTAGGACAGTGCTGTTCAGCAGAACTTTCTGTGATGAGGGAAATGTTCTATCTGCACTACGTAATACAGTAGCTATTGAGCATTTGAAATGTGGCCACTGTTACCGAAGAAATGAGCTTTTAATTTTATTCAATTTGTACTAATTTAAATTGACATAACTACATGTGGTTAGTGGCTACCATATTCATAGCACAGTCCCAGGAAGTAATGTTACTAGACCTGGCGCCCAGAGACCCACTAGAAGTTGAACTTGCATTTCTGCTCCACCATTTAATAACTGTGTTCCTGGAGAGTATTTTATCTCACTTTAATAACATAGGAGCAATCGTTGTATGTGCTTCTTAGGGCTGTTGTGGAAACGATAATAAAAGAGATAATCCATGTAAAACATCTGACACAATGCCTTTTAGATTGTACATATTAGACACGTTACATATTATTGTGATTATTTCTCTTAAGAGATGTGATTTAGATCCTTGTATCAGGAAGCTGAAGTAATGCACCCAGAACCTAAGGTGGAATTTCTACTTCATGTTTCCTTCACAGGAACATCAGTTCCAGAAAAACTGAGAAAGTAGAAATCTTTCCTGAGAGAATTTAGCAAATCGGGGACCTAAGCGTCTCAAAGTTAGTATTTATTCACTCTCAGCACTGATTCTTTTCAGCATTTTTCTTGTTTCTATTTAATTTTTTGTCATTGTTAAACAATTTAAGAATGTGGAAGTTCTTCATAGAACACTTACTTTGCAGTAATAAAATTATTTATGGTTTTAACCTCATGTGCTTTATAAGGTATTTATGGAAACAGACTTCTGGGGAGAAACATTCAAATGTCAGTGTGTTGAACAGCAACCACCTTTACAGGTCATTGTAGAAAGAACTTGTGTTTGAACTCCTTGATGCGTGCTGTCAATCCCTTTCATCCACAACACGGAATAGAGCAATCAGAGTGTTTAATTGTATTAATAGGGACGGTCTTAGAATGGCATGCCAATTGAAGGAAAAAGTTTACTTTCTTATTGACCACCACAAGTCAGTTATCTTTCATCTGATGCTTTCAAATATGCACCATAAAATTAAATTACATAAACCTTGCCTTTGGAAGCACCACAGGAATTTACAGTGCATTTAAGTAATAGTGGATTGTTACTGGATGCCAATGGACATGCTCCTAGCATCTATGTTAATGGAAATTAAATTCATAATCAGTGATATGACAATCAGTACCTCCTGTCAGCCTGATGTACATTTTTTTTCCTCTTAAGAGTCCGAATAATAAGAAACAGATTTCAACTGTAATGCTTCCTTTTTGCTTTTCATTTCTGTATGCTGTCAACATGAATGAAAAAGGATGTTGGAGCTTTTCTCCACCTTTCCCCAGAATTATGCTGACTTCATTATTCTGCATGCTACAGGGTTCTAGTGGCTACTACAACTGAGCCTATCTCCTTTAAGGAGTGTATGAATGTGTATATCCTAACCCCTTATTTGGAGCTGAGTGTCCCCCAAAGCCCAGGCGTGTGCTCATTATCATTAAATCTAAACGTATAAACAAGGGTGTCAGAGTACCATGAGCTATGAAAAAAAAAGTTGTAATGTCTGGCTGAACATGCCATCCTTCTGCGGAGGATAATTTATCGTTTGTTTTCTTTCTCTTGCTGAACTGCCACGCTCTACCTTTTGACCTTCTTCTTCTTCTTTTTTTTTGAATAGGAATGTGGGCGGTTCATACCATTCTCTATTTTCCTAGTGATTCTCACTGATAATGATAAAATGTGATCCCAAAATAAATTAATTAAAGATTTTCATTAAACTTCAATCCTGGAACATTTTAATAGACCGATGGCCTCAATTGTTTTTGTTTTAATTTGTGAAACACAAGAGCTCTTGAATCATGATTCCTAATATTTTCCTAGGAATGAGACCACATTAAAATCTTAATTAGTCCCTTAAGCTTTACAGACATTATTTTATTTTTATGTCTGATGCCAGTTTAGCACAAAGTACTTTTGCAGTAATTTTCATTTGGCATTCTATTTTTTATCTTTGAGGTTAGGCTTTGAGGTTTATGGAGAACGTGTACAGGGAGGGCAACTGTTATATCAATCATGTTTCATCAGTCCCTCTTTTCAGAGTTACTTGCATACTGAAACTGAAAAGGAAATCTAAACTAAAATAACAATTATTATCTGAAATCTTTTTTAAAAAACCATACAAACATTTAACTGTGGAATTTATTAGAAACAACTTGTTGCAAGAATGCTATTCACTATGTTACTATTAGATGTTTAGTTTTCAACAAGAAAATGGTACATTATCATTAGGCAACATAGAATAACTTATTTTATTTTAATTTCAAAATTGTTAAAATGCAAGGTGGTAAAAAAAAAATGCAAGGTGGGAAGAAGGCCTTTGTGTTTTAAGTATGATTTTTTGTCTTTTTCAAGGCAATTAAAATTAGTCCTATCTC
Organism: Lepilemur ruficaudatus; assembly: GCA_963574885.1. Lineage (NCBI taxonomy): Eukaryota > Metazoa > Chordata > Mammalia > Primates > Lepilemuridae > Lepilemur > Lepilemur ruficaudatus. The sequence goes on along the minus strand of CAUYRT010083839.1, from coordinate 47,797 downwards.
CCTGAGGCTGTCCCAATGGGAGATACACACACACACACACACACACACACACACGTTTGGCCCTGTTAATACACTGTATTGATCTACAATTTATCTAATTGGTGAGAGGATATTAATGGATTCCATTACTCCATTTTCTAATTTCCACATCTTCTAAGGACCATAAATCTTTACTTCATCTACTTGTAAGAAAAAGCCAGTTCCAATAGAACCAGCTAAAAACAAGACAAAGGAAATTTCTAGGAAAATTCATTAGCATAAGTAGGATCCATTCAAATATTCCTAAAGTCTCCCCTTTAGAGATAGCACTCCCATTAAAAATCCCCTGCTGATAATAACATATTACAAATATGAATTTGTAAATGCAAATTTGTGCAAAATGTTTTCTGTGATACTGGGGTTATCATCTAAGGAGGACATCCTGAGTCCCCAGGCCCAGCTGATCTGTGCCACTCTGGTGATTGTTACACTGATTTCAAGAAGTGTTGTCTAGGAGAGATACTTATGCAGGTAAAATAATGAGGCCTACTTACCAGGGTTATTGTAAGTAAAAGAGAAAATGTCTGTTTAATGACTAGCACTGTGTCTGGAACACACAATAAGTACAGCAATTAATATTATGGGAGCTACTCTATCATCTCTAGTAATTTAGACAGTAGTGGCAGGAGTTGTAAGCAAGTTCTTTCTATCACCCTTCTTTCCATCTTCTATTTTTCTATCTTCTTTCTATCACTCTCAGCTATTTACCTTATAGATATAACAATAGGAAATGAAATATAATCTTAAAGAACCCCAGAGCAGAGGTGATAGAATTTTTGGCTAAAAATTGATCTATGGATGGAATTTTTGGCTGAATCCATCCATGCCAAATAAAACCACCTGGGAATTTGTAAGATTAAAGCATTAGAGTTAGAATGTTGGAAGAGCAGTGAGAGATGACCTGGTCAATTCCCTTATGATCCCAGAGGGAAAAAAAATCTGATGCCCAGGAAAGAGAAGGAACTTGCTGAAGATTCCAAAGCTATTGAGTTTAACAAGCCCAGAATATAACTGAGGTTTTTCACATCACCAAGTCTCATACTCTTTCCAATATTTCACAATGTTTCCACCTTAGTAAACGTTGACTTGGGAACCATACTTCTTTGTTTGGCTTTAGTGAATATTTATTGAGTGCCTGCCATGTGCAAAATACTATGCTTGGTTTTGTGGAAGGTGTGAAGATAAACAAGAGCTTGGCCTTTGAAGAAGTGTGTGTGTGTGTATTCCTTATATGCAAATTTACATCACATTTAACACCTAAAGCTCCTTATGGTCCAATCTCTATGTGGTGTAATGTATAAAGCAACAAAACTATCTACTGGCTCTTGGAAGAAAACTTCCACCTTAAAGATTCCTTAAAGGAATTTTACACACTATATATATTCATATATATATGAAATCTTTTCCCCTTTTCAGATTTCCCACTCATAGCAGGCACTAAATCTCTTCATCTCTCTTTCATCCACACAGTCCCATCATCACCACTGTGCTCACCCTTCATTACCATCTTCCCTACTGTATGTTCTTTTTCATAAAAAGGAAGGAAGGAAGGAAGGAAGGAAGGAAGGAAGGAAGGAAGGAAGGAAGGAAGGAAGGGAAAGAGGGAGGGAGGGAGGAAGGAAGGAAGGAAGAAAAGAAGGAAATCTTTGTAGCACCTGCTTTTTGGGGAATAAAGTTAGCCTTTCTGTCTTCCTAAGCCCTTCCTAGAATCCTGGTCAAATTTTTCTTTCTACCTTGTAACAAGCAAGTAATACTGTGTGAAAAAAATGAACAAATGTTTGGCAACAGAGGATGAAATGTCTTTGAAAAAGCTGGATAGCTGACTATTGTATACATCATTATCAAGGATGCTGTTACTAAACAATATTTCTGATCATGACTTTGACTAACAAGGTGATTATAGCGGTTTCAGGATTTATGGCTGGGCTTTAGTCACTCTTCATATCCTATTCCCTAAAGCTTTATAATTATCGAAGCTGAGAGAGGCAGACCTGTGAATCACTAGCATTTCTAATGTGTTGTGCGTGTTAAAACTGAGAACACAATATTCTCTTTAACAATTTCACCAAGAATTTCTTTTGCATGAAAGAAAACTGCTATTTTTGGAAAAGTTAGTGATATGCCTGTTTGGATTAGAAGCTATAATTCTAAAGGAGTCAGATGTGAAAGATCACTTGTCCTGTATAAGATCAGAGACAGACATAGTAATTTTGGAGGACAGAGATATAGCAAGTGGGTGGGGATGCAGGCCGCTGTGAGAGTGTGATCAGAGTCCCCTTCATGACCCACAAATTCTGGGGTCATTTTTTGTCTTGCTCCAGGCCATCCTGCATATTTTTTTATCAAAAAATAAATCACCCTAAGACTATGGACCTTAGACTGGAAGCGATAAACAGTATTTTCTCATTCCCAAAGACCCATTGGCTCTAGTATATGAACTAAGCCAAAATTTGGCATCTAATTAGCTGTCTTCTGCAGTAAAGACAACATGGATTTTAGCTTATTTGTCTCTTTAACCCACCAAATTAGCAAGATGGCCAAGATTCCAATTCTGATTTATTTCTGGCAGATGTATTTGCTGATTCTTCTCGTCTCCAAGCTGTCTTAAAAGTTATCTGGACGTTGATATGTTTTTGTACAGTTTTCTCCCAAAATTTCCAATATTTATATGGATGCTGTTTCCATTTTTTTAGGTAGTATTTTCAAGCTCCACTTCTAGATGTTTCTCATCAGTGGTTTCATGACACCTGCTTTCGTTAATCTTCCACACCATAGTGTAGAAGAGTCCTCACAAAGAGTCATGAGTGGTCCTGTGCTGCTTGTTAAGACTTTGCAAAATAGGGTATGGGGTTCTTCTATTGTGAATGTTTATCAATGTGTCAACCTGCTCGGTGAACATTCCCATGAAAGGCACTTTCTAATTTCCCTCCTCTCTAGACCTATCACAGGATTCAGTAAACATTTGTTCAATTGAATTACTGAATGCTTTTGAAACTTATGTTATAAAACTTACTGAGAAATTAGAGCTAACCTACCAAGTATATTCTAATCATATAAAACTAAATGGGTAAGCTACTATTACCCTTCAGTTACTACGGGACTTATTTTAAGCAACCAATGATTGAATATATTTTATGTGCCAGGTGCTTTACATACATTTACTCATCTAATCTTTTTTTTTTTCCAAAATATTACAGGGGTACAAATGTTTTTGGTTACATGGATCGCTTTTATTTTGCTTGAGTCAGGATTAGAAGTGTGTCCATTACCCAGATAGTGTTCATTTTACCCATTAGGTAGGTTTTGCCCATCCCATCCTACCTCTTCCCTCCTGCCTGATTTCCACTGAGTTTTATTTCCCTCTGTGCACATGTGTGCTCATTGGTTAGTTTCAATTTAATAGCAAGTGCATGTGGTGGTGTTTGTTTTTCCATTATTTAGATACTTCACTCAGGATAATGGTCTCCAGTTCCATTCAAATTGTTGCAAAAGATCTTACTTAATTCGTTCTTCTTCATGGCTGAGTAGTATTTCATGCTATACATATACCACATTTTGTTAATCCACTCATGAATTGATGGGCACTTGGGTTCTTCTACATCTTTGCAATTGTGAACTGTGCTGCAATAGACATTTGCATGCAAGTGTCTTTTTGATAAAATGACTTCTTTTCCTTTGGGTAAATACCCAGTAGTGGGATTGCTGATCAAATGGTAGATCTCCTTTGAGTCCTTTGAGGTGTCTCCATATTGTTCTCCACAGAGGTTGTACTAATTTGCAGTTCCACCAACACTGTATAAGTGTTCCTTTCTCTCTGCATCATGCCAGCATCTATTGTTTTTGAATTTTTTGATAAAAGTCATTCTACCTGGGGTAAGGTGATATCTCATTGTGGTTTTAATTTGCATTTCCCTGATGATTAGAGACGTTGAGGATTTTTTCATATGTTTATTGGCCATTAGACTGTCTTCTTTTGAAAAGCTTCTGTTCATGTCTTTTGCCCACTTTTTAATTGGGTTGTTTGTTTTTTCCTTGCTGATTTGCTTGAGTTCTTTGTAGATTCTGGTTATTAGTCCTTTATTGGATGTATAGCTTGTGAATATTTTCTCCCATTCTGTAGGTTGTCTATTTGCTTTGTTGATTATTTCCTTAGCTGTGCAGAAGCTTTTTAATTTAATCAGGTCCCATTTATTTATTTTTGTTGTTGCTGTGATTGCCGTTGGGGTCTTCATAAATTCTTGCTTAAGCCAATATCTAGACGAGTTTTTCTACATTTCCTTTAACTCATATAATCTTTTCAATAAATATGAAGGCAAATATTATTAACATTATTTTATGGATGCAGAAGCAGAGGCTCAAAGAATCATTGCAATTTGCTTGATGTTATAGAGGTAATAAGTAGCAAATATGGGTTCAAACGTTATGTTTTTCAGGCTTAATAATCTTTACTGCCTGCCACCAGACCCTGGCTATCCTCACAAGGGTGCAAACAGAATAATATAGTCAATGGAAGTGAATCCTAAGAAAACAATTATTTTCATTATTAGTTACATTATTTTCTCTAATTTCCAGTGAAATTGGGGCTTTCTTAACCATGTTATTTTTTTATAATTACAAGGATTATAAAATAAGATCTTCTGAAGAGTAATTTCAGGCAAATGCACAATTTGTAGATAAATAGATATTACTAAAATTTTCGGAGTTTGAACATACATTGGATATTTAATAGACTCAAAATCAGATGTATTGTGATGTTGGCTAGGAGCAGTACAGAAGTTCTCAGAACATTCATCTATCATATTGTAACCTCTACCTTCCTTCACAGACAAAGAAAATTGGCCTTATTTTATAGAAGTAGACAGATCAAAAATTCTTATTTTATGATAGTTTGTAGATTTCTTGGACTCCAGAGCTTGACTTCAAATAGTATTCCACTGATTAGTGGTGATAAACTCTCCAGAGGGATAATGGTGACTCAAATGGATATGAAAACATTTCCAGCTTCTACCTTCTGCAAGGTGACATGTTCATGTTCTTAGAGTCAGTCTTTATTTTCAAACAGAGCCTTATCTTCAATATTTCAAAATAAGTTGTCTTGCTATATTTAAAAAATTTAAGATATAATTAATGATAAGATGTACCATCATTTTATGACAATAACAGAGGAAAAATGCTGCCAAAATCCTTACATACTCTCAGTTATATTAATAAGATGCATCCTTATTTTAGAGACATGAAAATGTGAAAATCTTTGTTTCTTAGAACTGAGAAATGAAATAATTCTTTTTATCAGCAATTCTCCCACATGACAGGAAAAGCCCAAAGCATATCACTTTTATATGTTGGATCCAGCTTAATGTGATTCATTTTAATAAACAAGACAAATGACTGAAGTAGGAAGTATCATAACTTAGCAACTCATTTATTCAATATGGATGAAACTCTGTTGTGAGTGAAAGAATGAAGCAAAATGCAAGTTGCTGTCACATCTTCAGTATATTTAGAACATTTTAACTTTGGATAACTGTGTTTTGTACTATGGAAAAATGCAGTGATGTGTATCTGGAAATCCTAACAGCTATGAAGCATTACTAATTACAATAAAATGTAACATAGTCTTGTAAATTAACAAAATGAAATCCACAGCAATAATTGTTTTGTAAGCTATACATCTATTCCATGGATAGACTAGATAATACTTGTGTGAACATTTAGTTTCTGCACTAGCATGGGCATTTTATCTTATTTATTTCATTCAATAGCTATTCCTTCACTGGAAACATATTTATAAGCATACCCAAGCGCCCAATGTATAAATTATTTTGTGGGAGAAAATTAAGAACTTTCAAAACAACATAAACTTTTTGAGGTCACCAAGGTACCAGTAAGTAAATTATTGCCCCACAGCTCTAAATGGTACCTAGTAGCCAGAAAGAGTTTAATGTACCTTTCAAAGTGCCTAATTTACTCCCAAGGAGTAACAGAATAGCGGACAGGCCCTGGATGATAAATTACACATTGAGATGTATTTTCTTGAGTGAACTGGGCTCAGTGTTGTCTGAATAAAATTAATGCTCCACATTTATTTCAAATATGTGAACACAAAGGTCTACAGATAGTTTTAGAAATCTAAAACAAAACCATTCCATCACCTAAATGCGGTAAAGGGCAAGGCAAATTCAGTTTCATAAAATAGGATTGTTGGAGGTAGAAATGGCCAAGGCAGCTAAATGAAAAGTATCCTATGTGTAGTTAGGAAGGGTCATTGAACAAGTAAATCTCAGAATGAAATCTTATCTGAAAGTCAAGCTACACTTTCTGTAATGCTTGGGTGTTCCAGAAAGGACTTCCCTGTAAGAATTTAACCTGCCCAACCTTGTAGAATGTATGATGCCTGCCAGGATCACAACTAAAGGTGGTATGTCTCCAGGCCATAAACGCTGTCATGTGTATTTACTGAATAATGTCTATTGCAAAGAAATGATAAATTATTGTTGCCTTTTGAAAACTTTTCCTTTGTTAGCCTTATGATCTCAGGAAGATTGCATAAATGTCTGGTATCCTACTTATTATTGCTTTTCCTTTGGGGAATGATGAAAGAATCTGGAGACATTTTTGAATCCTAGGGCCCTGAACTCATATGATTCTTACTTGCAAATAACCTTAAGCAACTAAAACTTAAAAGCACACTGACTTTGTATTATCATTTTTTTACTTTCACTGATGTCTGACTATTCACTCCATTTAGTATCATATTTAGGATTAATATAACTAAATGAAATGCTATTAGACTATAAGACCATTGAGGACAGATTCCATGACAAGGTAGGTTTTGTTACTGTTTGCCAAATATTCAGGTTTTGCTCCTTGTGGTGTCTCACCCTATAAGAGATTATGTGTCCCTATGCTATTAATATTTGTTCACATATTATGTGATTCCATGTGTATAAAATGTCCAGACTAGGCAAATGGGGGTAGTGGGGGAGGGATGCCTAAAGGATGTGGAGTTTCTTTTTGAAGTGATGAAAATGTTCTAAAAATTTTTTTTGCAGTGATAGTTGCATAACTCTGTGAATATACTAAAAGCCATTGAATTGGACAATTTAAGTGGGTGAGCTGTATGGTATATGAATTGCATCTCAATAAGTTTTCTGAGAAAAGTGAACTCAGGGCTTGCAAATGACCACACATCCGAGCTTTAGAATTCAGGAGTGGTTATGGGAAGAGGAGACATGTGAGTACTTCAGTGCAGAAGCTTTTAGAGCAGTTCTTGGTGCAACAGTTGTCTTTTCTCTCTATCATAAGACCATCAGTATCCCACATCGAGGCTCCTCACTCTGGCTAGGTGTCCCAGTGAAGATGATGATGGAGTAGAGGCATGTTGAGTTGTGATCCTGATAGCACAGATTCTACAGGACTGGACATGTTAAGTTCTTATAGGGAAGTCCTTTCTGGAACACCCAAGAATTATAGAAAGTTTAGTTGTCTTTCAGATGAGATTTCATTCTGAGTTTTACTTGTTCAGTGACCCTTGCTAACAATATATAGGATACTTTTCATTCAGTTGCCTTAGACACTTTTATCTCCAACAATCTTATTTTATGAAACTTCTGGACTCATCAGAGGCACAAATGAAGAATAACATTTGTTGTTGTAAATGAGTGAGATTTTGGGGGTCCTATGTCACTACAGTATAATCTATCTGACCCTCACTGGTACAAGTATACAACGCCTGGTACATCATAGGTATTCAATAAATATCTGCTGAATGAATCATTTTCTGGACTTTTGTAGCAAATTATTGTTCACAACACCTGAAACCTGGCTTTGATGTATCATAACTGCCTCTGGGTGAAAATAAGTTCCACAAAACATGCTTTCCACCTAGCCCTGCCCTGAGCTTTAGAAATAGTCCCTCTAAATTTCTCTTTTGAGGATTTTGGGAATGTTTCTGTCTTACCTTTTTTTCTTTTCTTCACCTTTGGTGAGAACATACTTCCTTTGCTATCAGTGGCAAAGAGGCATATGTGTCACTAGTTGTTACCTCAAGGCACTGCTGTTGATGTTAGACAAAGACAGCAGCAAAGATGAATTTGTTGACCAAGGCTGAGGATACCAGTGTCAGCACCTACTGGGTGGAAACTTTTGCCTCACTGTGTTTTCTTCTCATGAGCCCCAAATTCTTAACCAAGCGATATTTTTGGGTTTCGTTTTTTAAAATTTTAATGGATTTCTATCGTTAGAGTCAGTCAGGAGTTCCTGAGAACTAAGCTAGAAGACAATCAAAATGACAGGCATGTGCCTCACTCAGAACTTTTGCTCCTTTTCTGGCTCATTGTCTTTGAACTGAATTTGTAGTATAATAGCTAAAATCCGTTGAGACATTACTTGTATTCCAGCTACTGTTCAGAGGGAGCTGTCCATATTTAGTTTGTTGAATCTTGAGATCAGCCATAAGATGAGGAAACTGAGAAAAAGAGGTTAAGTGACTTTGCCATGGTCACGCAACAAGGTCACCCAGGCTGTCTTCCATAGAAACCAGTCTATGTTACTTCTTAACTATATTTCAACTCTTTTTAAAACGTTTCATTTTGGAGGTTCCTTGCACATTCACATAAGCAAAGCCGTGGCGGCCTCATTCCACTTATTCTCCGTGCATGCCTAGTTGAGGTTCATCTCCATAGAGGTATGACCCAGTATCTGCTGTCATGTTGACAAAAATTTAGATGATGATTTCAGATATCATCTTGACATTTTACTATGGCACAATGTTTAAATATAGATCATTACATCCATTATACTATTTAAACTCTATGAAATATTTGGAAGCAATGAAACTACATTTATTTTAAAATATGATATATTTAAAATATTTTAGCTAAGATATATTCTCATTCCCTTTAAAAAAGTAATGGATTATGAAACTTGTTTTTTTCCAATATAACAAAAGGACAGTTTTGTCAATCTGTGTGATAGTCCATGTTGGATTGTATAGAAAACAAATCTAAATTCAAACCATAATGTAGTCTTGACAATATAGAAATCTATGAGAAGTAAACGGCTAATGAAGAATTATCCAAATAGCAGTGACATACTATGCTGTAATTAAAATGGCCTCTTTTGTTTATAATGGAGATTTAAAATGGGATCATATTTATAACCCTTTCTGAATGATTAGAATTTAAAATTACACATGTATTATATTTACAGCTACTAAAAGTACCTGTGCATATGCACAATTTCAAAAACAGAATGGAATAAACCCCAATCATAGTGGCTAGGTTAAGGTTGTGAGGTTTTGGGACAATTAAAAAATTATGTTTTTACAATGTTTATTATTTTTTTGAAATAAAAGTGAAAAAACTCATGAAAATAGAACTTCATATTTTAAAAATTGGTTTTAACAAATTTAATAATTATACATAATAATGTATTTAATTTTTGAACTTGCTCTCTCAGTTACATTTATAAATAATTGAAGTGTTGGCTATATCTCATTTCTTCCAACCATATTGTTCCCTGTCCTCTTCCTAAGAAATTCAGAGGAATGAAGTAAGGTGTGTGGAATGGTTTAAAGAAATAAGATAAGCAGAGATCTTATCATGCCTCCTTTAAGAATATATAAGGTAATAAAACTCCACAGAGTTGTTTTTACTGGCAAATATTCAAATACCAGCCTTTGACTTAGAGCTTCCCTGGCCAAAAGTTGGCAAGGTAAGCTTCTGTGCAATTTCTGTGAATAAAAGTCCCTAAACTGACTAGGGAAATTGCAAGGCTGTATTTGAATTTTATTAGTATTGGTTTAAAGTGCTAACAACAAAGGTCCTAATTAGGTTCCCTTAATTCTACCAAAGGTAGTTAGTTCATAAACACAAAGGTCAAGTTCAAAACCAGAGACTTTCGTATCTGGGAGGGCTGAGAAACAGGCAGCACATGTGCATCCACTTTACTTTTTTTATCCAAGGCAGACATGAATAATCTACGTGGCATTTTCATGATGTTCCCAAATTGAGTTTCAAATCCTTTTTTTCATGATACACTCTGTGCAATTCATATCAATTACTTGGAGTTACCATATGAAATTAAAGTATTTGACATTTCATACTCAACCCACTGGTTTTTCAGTTGAGGAAACTGAGACCTGTAGAAGGAGGTAGGAAACTAATTCTAAACATTTTCTATTTTCAAGTTACTCTTATAGGTATATGGCATGTGGTCTTTTGAAAACTATTGTTAACATTCCCATTTCACAGATGATGAAAATGAGTCTCAGAGAGGCTAAGCAATATGCACAAGCTTACTGTCCTCACCAGCTACAGATGCGCAACTGCACTGCAATTCCCTTGACCCCTGGTCGAGTATGTTAGTATATTTTGCACTATAACCAAACTATGGTAATCTTATTCTTTCTCTGAAGAAATTAATGAATGATGTTAAAAGAATCCTTCTTGGATCAATGGCAGCCACTCATTTCCCTGTGAACCAGAGACTCAAAAATAATAAAACACTATGCATAGCAGCCACCTGGCACCTAACTATTAACAGTGGGTAGTGGGTATATGAAATATTTTTACATAACCATATTAAAAGCATTAAATAAATGTCAAAGCTTGAAAAATTACCACTTTTGAGTCATTGCTGGCCACTAAGTTCTACAGTCTGGCTATTAAAGCAGTGATTTTTGTTTTGTTTTGTTTTGTTTGTTTTAGACATTCCAGCTCCATGTTCTGGAGCTTTTCTTTTCAGGAAAAATAGCATCTTTCTGAACAATAAAGAGAAAAATTTAAGGCCTAAAACTTGCAAATTGCATTACTATTTATGAAGTTTGAGCCATAGTGACTCTTAACAATTTCTATTCCTTTACCTCCAGCTAAAAATTTGCCATTTCTCAGCAACCTGGGCAACTCAGTCTGGGAAATTCTCCACAGTGCAGAGCAGAACAAGGACACTTTGCTTGGATAGAAGTCTAGGCTTCTATTATCAATGATTCAAGTATATTTTCCTTCCTCCAGCTCCTTCTGGGAAAATTGACTTCCCAAAGGGAAGTTTTTCTGATTAGAAAAGTTTTTCAGCTTTTCTGCTCCTAAATAAATCATAATGTGAATTACTTTTGTTGAATTCCTTTCCATTTGTTTTCTATTTAGTTCTTGTTTCATTCCCTGTAGGTCTCATACATCCCTCTATATAGTAAATTCTCATCTGTTTTCAAAATAAACATGCAATTGAAGAAAGAAGTATTGGAAGGAAGGGCAGAATGAAAAAGAATCCAGCTAGTCTTGATTGTATATTTAAGTCTTACTTAAGAGCTAAATCTGTCTCCACATCTCTACTCCCACATCAATACATTATCTGACTTCTGTAAAAACAAAGGAGAACAGGTACAATTTTTTTGTAGTTAATTTTAAACAAAAAGCAGAAAATGTCATCTACACACCCCTGAAACTTGGCTGATTTCCAGAACTCTACATTTGTTTCCAGAATTTTCTGTTACTTTGTCAGTACAATTTCTGCTAGTCTGATCTTATGATTTCTAGTATTATTCTCTAGTCTTTCTTTTCCAAACATAGCTATAAGGATGGGAAGGAAATTCTCTGGAATGTGACAAAACTGGTACAATAGGAACCTTCTAAGCATGATCACAGAAATCATACTGGCTAGGAGAGTTAACCATACCACATGTGGTTTTATGGTATGTGCTTATGATGTACTTGGTATAACCAAAAGCATATCATAATTGTTCATGTTCTAGTAGGAGATATATTGTTTTGAATATTAATGTACGTAATAGCCTAGGAAACTTTTTGAGCTCTTCTATATTTTAGGAAAAGAAAAATAATGCCAACTTCTGACAAATATGAAAAATCTTGTTATAAATTGTGATTGTAATATATTTTATTCCCTTTAAATAATATTTGTCCTGATAATTATTAGCACAGTGTATATATTTCTGTGGAAGAAGAGAATAAAAATCACCCCTAATCTTATTGCTAAAATATAACCACTACTAATAGACTAGTTATTTCCTTCTAGTATTTTTCTATACATTTAGTTACATGTCAATAATCACATGATTAGAGAATACTGTAACACAATTTATTTCACCCTTTTTCATTGTGTGATAATAGCTATTTCCCTATATCCTATTTGAAATTAAAATAATGAATTTTTTTTTTTTTGAGGAGAAGGAAAGGTAAGTTTATTAATTTGTCAGCAAATGAGGAGGCTGGCAGACTCCTGTCTTAAAATACCAGCATCCTTTAATGAATATCTTTGCGCAGAAAGGAGAGGTTAGTGTTTGAGACAGGCCATGAAGTAGCTGCTGCTTCTTTAATTCTTCTTAAATTAATGAGAGTAACTTCTTTCTTTTTTTTTTTTTTTGAGACAGAGTCTCACTCTGTTGCCCGGGCTAGAGTGGGTGTCGTGGTGTCAGCTTAGCTCACAGCAACCTCAAACTCCTGGGCTCAAGCAATCCTTCTGCCTCAGTCTCCCGAGTAGCTGGGACTACAGGCATGTGCCACCATGCCCGGCTCATTTTTTTCTATATATATCTTTAGTTGGCCAATTAATTTCTTTCTTTCTATTTATAGTAGAGACGGGGGGTCTCACTCTTGCTTAGGCTGGTTTCGAACTCCTGACCTTGAGCGATCCGCCCGCCTCGGCCTCCTAGAGTGCTAGGATTACAGGCGTGAGCCACCGCGCCCGGCCAAGAGAGTAACTTATTTCTTAAACTCAATGGCAATTACAGAGTATAATTCTTTGATAACTCATTGAGCTGTTTACTTATAATTTGTGCATTTTAATGTTCTGTATGTTATACTTCAATAAAAAGTCTATTTAATACAAAATGACAAATTAATTAAAAAATGATTCACAATGACTGCATAACATTCCATTATACACCCCTACTGTTATTGATTAGGCCATTCTCCCATCCTTAGGTAGTTTGTTTTTTACTTTCTAATACTATAAATAATACTGCTATAAATACATTGGTATTCATTTGCATTACATTCACTTGGGATAGAGTTCTAGAAGTATTTACCTCTTTCCTGAGAAGAAATACATTGTAATGAGGGAGAAGGATTAATGTGAATAAATTTTCCACAACACATTTATTGATGACGTAAACTGGTGGGGAACTGTTGGAACCGTCAAATTCTTTCAGTTGTACCCTGGAACAGAAGATGCGACTGGTCCCACATGAAACTTGGGTGTATAGGTGAGATATTCTTTATTCCTACAAAATGAACAATCATCTGTTCAATTCAATTAAGTAAAGCATTTTTGAGCACCAACTACATGATAGGGCTCTCCACAAGACACTAGGAGACACGGATGAAAAAGGTACAGCTCTACTCTTGTTTAGAAATAAGAATTGCCCCCAGAGGAGGCACTTTCAAACCAGTGTGGACAAGAATGTTCCTCTTCATTTCAAAATCCTGTCATCTGTATATTAGGATAATAATACTTACCTCAATGGCTTGTGGTGAGGATTAAACTAAACAGCATTTACAGAGCTGTAGTCAGGGATACAACTTAAAGTATTTAACAGTTTATATACACTAGCATCAACCAATCAGAACAAAGGCTGGTTCAGACAAAATGGAGGCAGTTGGTAAAGAGCTGCCCTCCGTCCTGATGCATTCTGGCTGAATACTTCATGCCCTCTCCAGCATGGGTACTTACAATGGTTAGTTTTTCTTTCTTTATTCCTTTAGATTTCATCAGATCAAGTAAAATTCCCTCAAACTCATATCTGCTTTTTGAATAAAGTTATTTTTCATTTGGAGAAAACAACCCTGAAGGTGTGATTTGTGCTCAAACACTCTTCCTTTAATTTTCACCCAACAGGAGTCACTGGCCCTCTGCAACTGTTCTTACCATTATTCCCTTTGTGTTCGACTCCTGTTAATTTCTACTGCCAATAGTTCCAGCAGCTTGTTAGGAGAAAAATTACAACAGTGTATATTTACTCCTAAAAACTGGCAGTGAACCACATGGGAGGTGGAGATGGGACATGGCCTAGTCATATAAATACAGTAAATGAAAAACCGAAAAACCCATAACCCAATTGTCTCCCAATTGGGAGAAAGTTTCAGGTTTTTGAATGCCATTTAAACTGTTATGAAGTTGTACCTAATTTGCTAAAGTTAAAAAAAAAAAAGGATTATTGTGGAAGTTGAATAATAACTACAACTTATTAAAAAAACACTCATCAATTACTGTAGATTTATTTTTTAGGTGATTATGGTTAAGTAAGTACAGTTTAACAACAACAACTTGAAAATATGCTAACATTTGTTCCTTAAATTGGAAAGATAAATACTTTACACTATACGAATGTTCAAATCTCGTATCACCTTTGAGCTCCAATAAGATTTCTGCATCTTGCTGCCATCTGAATAATTTCTCTTTGGATACATAGGAAATGTGGAGTCAGGCATGGGAATATTAGTTGGTGTTATTACTGCAACCAGGAATGAGAGTTTTCTGTGATGTCAAGGAATGACATTCAAATACCCATTGCAGAATATAGCTTTTATTTTACCCAACATGCTGCTTTGCCTCTAATAAGTGCTTAATGTCCATTATGGGAGGAAATAAGGACAGAACAAATGTTTCTTAGACATCAGAGATAAAGTGATATCTTTGAAAAAAAATGTACTTTGGGATCTGGGGATATGGATTGAAGATCTCCAATTCTGTCAGGTACTAGTTAGATTATCTTGGGTTAGTCATTTAAATTTTTATCCTCAGATTCCTCATCTGCGGAATGTGGAAAATAACATATTTGCAGAATTACTATAAAGTTTAGAGGTAATGTATATACAGTGACTGGCACAGAGTAAAGTCGTAAGTAATATATCAATAACTATTATATTTATTTCTCTTATAAATAATATAAAAGTCTAGGAACCATAAAAATGTGGGAAACATTTAAAAAACGAGCAAACCAATAATCCTCTCCTTGTGATATCCTCAACATAAATGTCAGTGAGCAAATTCACCGGTTGTGAGGTACAATTAGGAAAATACCTCCAAATAAAAAATTTTTTATATGAAGGCTTCACTTCCCTTCTGAAGCTTTTATGGAGTAAAAGTGATTTTGACAATAACTTTCTTTTCAAGTATAAATAGTGTAAGTGCTTTGATCTTTGTAGGAGGCATCCTCCGTGAGTTCTTAGACAATAGGCAGGTAAATACCCTGGCAACCGCTGCCACCTTCTCATGAAGCTTCACTGGATCAAACACTACAGGCAAGCTTTTTTTTTAGTTAATCCTGATCTCCAGCCAAATTATCTGGAGGCAAAAGAGCGCTTTAGTTTGTCAATATAAAGTCCAAGGTGGAAGTGAAGTGGAGTAGAAAAATAATCACCTTCTCTTCAGGAGGGCTTTAGTTATATCCTCCCTTTTCTCTCACAATTGGATAAAACACTTCTCAAGCATGTCCTCTAAGGTTTCTTTCTGTTCTTGCCCTTCAGTTGCCAGGATCAGAGCTTTTCCTTCATTGGCTCTGCTTTGCTCTCTGTTCTCGGGGCTGCCCTGGTACCCAGGGCCACAGGTGACGTAGGCTGCTTCTCAGTCCTTCTCTTCTCCCCAGCAGAGTCGGAGCCCAAATTGGGACCTTTGAGAGACAAGAAAAGTGGTGATTGGTGAAGCTCTAATTTACCATAGAATATGGTACCTTGAGAGAGATGGGGGATGAGTAGGATTGGAGTACTGGAATATAAGAGGAAGAAGAGTTACGTGACCATTGCGGGTTTACACATGGGGGGGTGTGCATGTGGGTGCTTGCACACACACAACCCAACCTCAGATGACTTTAATTCCTGTGTTATATAATTGTTTATTGGGTTAGGTCGAAATGTTCGTAACATTTTTTGTCCACCAGCATTAGTTAAACACTACTGTTAATAGTCAATTTGCTCACCATGCGCCTGGATATGTGCTAAGCACTTTATATTCATCGTTGCAATTACTCCTCTCACTCACCCTCAAAGGCAGGTACTGTTATTATCAGCATCTTACCAAAAAAGAGAAGCTTGAGTAAACTATGCAGTTGCAGTAATGGTAAGCAGGAGAGTCCACATTTCAGTCCAGATAGCCTGACCCTAGAGACTGACCTCTAATCCATTCCATTATATTTCTCTTCAGCTATGTCCCACTCAGCCCAAATTAAAAGGAATGAGGTAAGGTGACTAATGAGATGCGCACATCCTGCTGATGGCAAGTCTGAGCTGTACTTGACTGCCTTCCCTTGGCAAAATTTCTTTCCCACAAAAATTGGGACACAGGAACACAGTCAGACCTTCTTGCCTGGTGTTTCTGCTTCTGTTCTCTCTACCTGATTCTAGTTCATTCTGAATATGGCCACTGATTGATCATCAGTGATTGATCATGTTACATCTTGTTTAAAAACCTGTTGGAAAAAAAGGTGAAACAAGTCAATAAACTCTTCCATTATTAAATTCTTTTGTAAGGTACCTTTACATATTCTTGGAATTGGGTGAGGCTATGACAATGAGGCTTATATTGTATGATTTTGTATGCTAATACCATGTATTTTTACTGATTAAAAGTTGAATCAGTGAAAAGTATATCAGCAAATATGAAGTTTTATTCTCGTTGAGTTTCCCTTTTAATTTGAAATCTGTGATATTTGCACAAAATCATCCTTGAATGATTACTTTATCAGCTTCCTCTCATTGATAGAACAAAAATAGGACAGGGTATTTAAAGGTTTATGCTTACATACTAGTGTTGAACTCCTGAAATCCTATAGTTCTAATTGTTATCAGTCTCATGAAATATATTTCTCTGTAACTATTTAAATGTGTATTTCACTTCGTTTTTCAGGATGCTTAACTTAGTTTTTCCTCTTTGTTGTCAAAGCTGATTTTTTTCTTTTAGTTGCTACTGCTCATTGATCAGGACTCTTAAAAGTATTGCTAAGTGTTCTCTAATCTTCCAAGAGGGCTACCTTCTTTTTAAAAAATTAATTGAGCTTATATAGGGTCTATATTGTAATTGAGTGTCAACTTAAAGTGAGGGAGACCTGTGACATATTATCTCATGAACAATGAATGTAGGAAGAATACCATACATATTGTAGTTACCAATTAAAGGAAGTTAAGGGCAAAATTGAATATGTCATTTTATATAAAATGAGAAAAATTAACCACCAGTATTTTGAATTTCCTTATTTGTTTCTGCTGATTAACTGAGCTGATGATATCACCCAGATTCAATTTCTTGAATATTGGTTTGTGTAAATCTACAGTTCACATGCAATATGAACTAAATCTGCATAGCTTTTGCAGTTGTTTCAAATGTGCATATATGTATTTCCCCCAAGATAATATTACAGATAATAATTTTTTGTAAACTGGCATGGAAATATATACATTTTTTACACCATGTTTTAAGTATTTATGGTACAATTTATGTGTCTTATTAATATTTTCTGAAGTAAGCCATAGGTAAGTTTCCCATGTTCTGGATGCCCAGAGTAGCAGCATTTGAGAGGAGAGCTTTTCTACATTTATAATAAATTAAACATAGCATATATTTTTGGTTCAATTTACATAGAATAAGGTAAATTAAATGACTATATAATACAATTAATTATATACTGCAAGCATATTTATTAAAAATAAACTTTTTAAAGCAAGCACTAAAAACTGTTTTTCTTCTTCAACTTTTCCCTTCTCCTCCAACCTGTACCAGCTTAGCATCATAGTTCAATACTGTCATTTAGGATTCTTGGTAATCAGTTTCTATCTAGCCCCTTTCCAGTCCCTTTCCCTACTACTTCCCTCTGTAAACCCTGCTCTTCAACCAGAGCAGGGTTCTGGATTCTTTATTTTTCTCCAGGTCGGTAACTGCATTTCTTCTTTTTATGTACCAATCTTTTGCCGTTTTCTCTCACACAGAGGGATCCTCTCTATTCTTCAGGATCCCATTCAATCCCATCCTCTCCCCTACAGTGATCAAGACTTTTTTCCCTTCTGTTTAATATAGATGAGATCACAGTGCATTTTAGACCAAGTTTTTATATAATTTGCTAGATACTTAAGTGTATACTGTCTCACAGAACACAGCGAGGAGTAAGTCAGAAAGTCAAATAGCAGAAAGGCAGGCCATCGTTATCCCTCCCTAGCCCTTGAAGACATCAATAACCAACCTCTCCCACACTCTTTGCTGAGCCAGAAAACCATGTAGGCTTCTTCTCAAGACAGAGTTCTTGAGAAGTTCTTGAGTTCTTGAGAGTGGGTGCATGTGATGGAGTGGTCAAATCAGAATCTGGAAGTTTCAGTTCTGCTTCCGGCTGCATCTCTTAATAGCTGTGCAAACTGAAGGTTCTATTTCCTCATTTGAAATAAGATAATGCATATGAAAGCCTATGAAACATTTTTTAACGTATACATATTATGCCGTGTAGTACAGTTTCAACCTATTATTTTGATCTTCTATTGAGATAGAGCCAGTGGTGTGCTGGTTTAACAACCAGATCTCCAGGAAGAAAAATAAATTTCTTATTTGTAGCATTTGTTGATTTCTGTGGTGCAAATACTCCCACGTGGCAGATTTTAAATTACCAATGGGGACGTCACTGAACACAGACTTGGGACGAGAAGCACAGTAACACACTCTTATACGGTATTTTCACCATACAGATACAGTAGATGCGAATAACCCCAAGAGCATAGACAACGATATAAGGTAGTAAAATAACTCAGAAATAACAATGTTTGAATATTGCATTTTGTTTTAAGTATAAATTTAATTCAGTGTTTAGTATTTAACAGTAGCTTTTTAAACAACTGGCCCACAAAATTTCTGAACTTGGCTTTCATGAGCAGGTACGAGTCAGCGGCAGCACACTGCTGGTAGCATCCTTATTTCCTTCTTCCAATACAGTAGTGCAAGAGCAGTGTTTGAGCAGTATATTCCAGTGTTTCCACATAATAAGAACTTAATTATTGTTTTGCAAATGAACTATGGTTTACTTTAAAAAAAGACTAATTGATTGAGATATTTAAAATATGTATTTATTCAGAAACTGTTTATTGAGTGCACACAAATTGTCAGATACTCTTTGAAGCTAAGATAGGAGGAAAAACATCATATGGGTTAATCCTGATCATCAAATCTTCAGGAGCAACTGTTCAAAAAAAAAAATCCAATCAGTTGTTTGTGAGTTCCTTTTAGTTCCTCTGCCCAGGCTTGAAACTAATTAAGGGAACAGCCAAAAGGCTCTAATTTACCTTCACTCTTTCCTGTTATTCAGCTTCTCCAAAGATAAGGAAACAGCAAGCACTGGTTTACATTTTCAGTCTTATTTGGCTCAACCCCTTTCCTTTTTGATTTCCTCCATTTTCTGATTCTCTTGCACCATGGCTCAGGGAACCCTAATGCAAGCAGCCCCCTGAGTGGCAAGTTTGGCCAGGAGGGGAATAACCCCTGTTGCTGAAACTGCCCAGGGCCAGGAGATGTACTCATTTACACTCTCAGTTTTCACAAATTCCTAGGAGGCAGGTCTTGCTGTTAACCCCATTTTGTAAGTGAGGAAACTGAGATTCCAAGAGATTAGTTATCTTGCTCAGGGTCATTTTGTTAGTAAAGATTAGAATTGGCAAAGCTCTTGTTTTTTTCCATTATACCACTTTCCTTTTCCCTCCTTCACATAAAACAAGAATGTCTTGCCACAATTGCTGAAGTATGGCTGTCTGGAGAAGCTTTATAAGAGAGAGAGAAGAGGTAGATGGTATGTTATATTGAATCAAATTAAATTGTCTTGACAGTTTTTATTTGACTGTCTCCTCGTTTAAACATAATAGCATGCTGAGTAGTGACGCCTTGAAGTTTGAGGGCAAGTAACCACAGGATTTGAAATTCTCTGGGTTATAACCTACAGTTGGGCATATTAACTGTGAACCAAATGGAAAGTCAACCCTAATAAGATTTTGTTCTTCTTCTTTTACGTTTAATTCATGTAAATGTTTATATTTGTGAAGCAAATCACAATTATTATTTATTTCTTGGTTCAGGAATACTACTACCACACATGCAGCACAAACTAAAAGAAAAATATTACTTCTGGGATTTCAGATTCAGGTTAAAAAATGGGACTATAGTCTCATTATTACGGAGGGAGGCAGAAGCTGCTAAAAGTTATGACTCCAGAAATCCAGATTTATTTTTTAGGATCTTGCTGAAAAAAAAAAAAAGATTGTGATATTTATAAGAACAAATGATGAGGGAAAGGAAGTGAGATCTTTTTAGCAGTGCATCATGTGGAAATATGTGGCTGGTAGAACCATATCCACCATGATAAAAACTCTATTGAAATAAAACACAGGGAAAAGTTCAATAAAGAAAGCAATCAAACCTGAATCACACCATGTTGGCCCAGTTTTGCATTCTGGTACAACTAAGCATTTTCAACTTCTTGAGGCATATATCCCCAAAGAATCCCTGAGAGAACAAAAATACTGTGACAAGGAAAGTTTCTGAAAAAATAAGAGAACAGAAACTACAGCTAAACTACCAGTTGTGATATGATTCTCTGACCCGAGTATTTTTATGAGAAAGATAATAGAAACCCACACAACTGAGAAAATTCACCTTTCAATAGATTTTTATGGAATGTTGTTATTTACACAGACAGAGAATACCCGGGTGCAAAAGAATGCAGTGTGACCAAGAAAGTGACTATGGGCTGGAGAGCTGGGTCCCACCTTGCCCATCTTCTCCTTTCTGGGCAAGACATTCTGCTCCAAGTCACAAAAGAACCTGTATAAGCCACAGCCAGAGAAGGCGCCAAGCCTGCATTTAAGGGAGCAACTACGGCTATTTTTTGTCCACCCTCTATTCTAAGGAGCATGAGGCTTTGTGCTGTAGTGCCAAGAAAAGGAAAAATAAGGATGATTAAAAACACAGAAGCGATTTTAAGTTTCAAATAGAATTCAATGCCAGAAAAAAAAGTCGAGCATCTTTAGAGATGCCTAAAGAAAAATAAATCCATTCCCATTCTTTATACATTTTTCTCTTCCATGGGGCAAAAAATAATCTGTTAATTTTCTTCCAGAACACATAGAGCTTCTGTAAATTTTGAAGACATTTCTATGCATTTAAAAAGACAAGCCCAATAGTGTTCTGTGATATTTTTCATTCAGGATTAATGTATGGTTGTTTAGGCCAGTCTAGTTAATAATAATAACAACAACAATAATAAAATGTTCTAGCATTTAATTCTTATTACTAGTTTACAAGATAGTAGAGAAAATATTGCCATTACAATTTACAATAAGGAAGGAAGGTGAGGATCTCATAGATCAATCTGCCTACTTAAAGTCACATAGTAATAAGTAGTGACGGTGGTTAGGGTCCTGGACTTTTTGTCTCCATGTCCAGCCACATCAGATTGTCTTTCTTAGTCCAGTGACTAAACTTGTTGACATAATGCAGGAGAGTTCATTCTTGGCCTGTAAGTGCTTCGGTAATACATTTTGGTACAGTGGGCCGAATTAAATTAATGGGATTGTCTATTTTTTCAAACATTGTTCAAAAATGGGCCTGGAATATGGTTATAAAAGCCTTTTTATTACAAGGTCTCAATCACAAATGACACATCCGGGATATTATAGAATTATTTCCTTACTATGATAAATAATTTGCACACTGAAGATTATAATGTGCATAATCCTAACTTGTGATAAATTTAACCTGAAGAAAAATTATACACTAAGGATTGGGAATCATTCTTTTGAAAACCATAAGAAGAATGGTTCAATGAAGAGGAAAAAATGCAATATGTAATGACTACTAAAAGCCTATATCCAAAAAATTTTTATGCAATTAAAGTGTGCCAAATATAATTTTAATGGAAGAAAATCTCCCCATACAGTAGGATCCCAATTTTGATTTTAAAAACTATGGCATAGCTTTACGTATGTGTGTGTGCATGCATGTGTGTATGGGTGTGAATATATAATTGGAAAGAAATATTAGGACTCACAATACATTAATAGTGTGGATTTTTCTCTATGATGGGACATGGTTGGTTTATGGTTAATTTTGGAGCTATGCTAGCATGCTGGTTAAGCTGTGGAGTGGGCTGCTGACTTTGACTCCCAAGTCCATCACTTATTGTGTGCCCTTAGGTCCCCTTTGCCTTTGTTGTTTCATATGTAAAATGGGAATAATATTAGCACCAAAATTAAAGGGGATAATATAAATATACAACAGATGGCATGGTCATTGCTCATAGCAATTCCTCAAATATGACAGTTGTTAAATTGTATTTTCTTTTTTTATACCTTTCTGAGTTGTTCAAATTTTCTTGAAAAAATTGTTTGTATTTCCTAATCAGAAAATAGAAATAAAAACACAAAAGTTTTATAAAAATGTATGAGAATTAATTTAAATGTTTAACCAGTGACTTGCTAGGAGGAAGGATGATAAGCCAAATGGTTGATAGTTTACCACATTTTAATCTGTTTTAGTATTAACAATAATTTGTTAAGGTGAGGTATTTCCCCCTTGCTTTTATAAATGAGGCCTAGATTCTGGGCCAGATTTTCCAGTGGTCATAAGGGTCCAGAAATGAAATTCTACCGGGTCTGTTCCCAAATCTTATGTGTTTTAATAGACCCTACTTTTCTTACTTAGCCCCTCCTCAAAGATGTATTCCTACCTTCCCAGATAGCTGAGTGAGAAAAAATAAACCTCTGAAACCATTAGCAAAAAAATAAAGCGTGCAAAGAGACATGAAGGGAATTCAGAAAAAAGATCACTCTATCCTGGGGTGATCAGAACAGGGAGGAGGTGGAAATTGTATTAGGCCCTGAGGGATCAATATTAATAACACAGGTTAAAGGGATGTGTCCATAAAGGCATTTGACTAAAAAGGCAATAAAGTGGCAGCATTTCCTGCCCTTCAAGTCTCTATGGGTTTGTTTGTTTTTTAATGAATGGAAAAAAATTTTAAATGTTCTACAGTTTTGCCACTACACTTTCTTTCTTGTGTTTCCACACTTTCAGTGACTTTTATTATGGCATTAAAATATTTCCCAGGCATCATCACCACTTTTACCCAGTGGCAGAATTTTAAAGGGGGTAGTGGAGTAAATATGCAAGGAGGACTAAGGAACGTCTGAGAATGCAGTTCAAGATCTCCTACCCCCAGAAATATGCACAGCCTCTCACAGTATACAAAGACTTGCTCAGAAATCCCAACAGGATTCTCTTCCCAAAGTAAATAATTTCCAGTCCTGTCACTGCATAAAATCCCACCTTGGAGTGCATGGTTCAGAGTTACTGTCCTCACATTCATAGCTCTTTGCAGATGAGAGATTGTTTTAATTATAAAGTGTAGTACTATTTAGAAGAACTAAGAGAAATGTGGGTGTACCTTTTTTTTTTACCCCCACCCCCCAAATCCCTAGTGAACACTCCCACCATTTGAGCACCATAGTGTTAATCAGTCAATACCAATTTGATGGCGAGTACAAGGGGGGCCCATTCTTCAGGTCTTGTGTCGCCTCACTTCAAATAATGGGCTCAAGCTTAATCCAGGATAATATAAGCGGTGCTAGCTCACTGTAATTTCTTAAAATTGAGTAATATTCCGTACCTTTTGATTTTGAGGTCTTAAGTCCCTACTCACTGATCCTAAGAGGGTATGAACCTACTAGAGACATATTTGAAGGAAGAGTAGTTTGGAGTAACTTCTAGAGGACCTCTAAGGTCCTTTTGATACTAAGATTTTATAACAATAACTACAATTTTCCAAATAGCTATTATGTGCTGGATTTCCATTTATTTATTAAACAGATCCTTATTAAGTACCTACTCTTTGCCAGACATTGAGGATACAATGGTGAACAAAACATAGGCTCCCTGCCCTTGGGTGACTTACAGTCTAGCAGAGAGACAGTCAATAAACTAAAATTAAATCTGTGATAAGTGCTAAAGTGGAGAACTATATGGTTGTTGAAGAACAAATGGAAGAGATTTGGCCTACTTAGCAAGATCAAGGAAGCTTTCCACAAGGAAGTACTGACTGAGCTGAGATATGATGAAGGAGCAGGCATTAAATAGATAAGGTAGTGTGAGGGAATGAGACAAGGATGAGGGTCAGGGCCGGGCATGGTGGCTCACGCCTGAAATCCTAGCATTCTAGGAGGCTGAGGCGGGAGGATCGCTCAAGGTCAGGACTTCGAGACCAGCCTGAGCAAGAGCGAGACCCCCATCTCTACTAAAAATAGAAAGAAATTAATTGGCCAACTAAAAATATATAGAAAAAAAAATTAGCCAGGCACGGTGGCGCAGGCCTGTAGTCCCAGCTACTTGGGAGGCTGAGGCAGAAGGATCCCTTGAGCCCAGGAGTTTGAGGTTGCTCTGAGCTAAGCTGACTCCACGGCACTCTAGCCCGGGCAACAGAGTGAGACTGTGTCTCAAAAAATAAAAAAAAAAAAAAAAAAGAATGTGAGTCAGGATTCCAAGATCAGTTTGGCTATAGCATATGGAGCAAAGATCAGGGTTGAAGCCAAAGAGGCTGCAGAAGAAGGAAGGAACTAGATTGTGCAGGTTTTTTACAACAATCCATGACCATACATTCTCACCCAGCTCTGTGAATTGCACAATAACTTCACTTCGTGGAATGAAGCTCTGAACTAAGAACTGGCCCAAAGTCACAGAGGTAGTAGAAGCTTGATGTGGGATTTGGAATAAGATCTATCTACAAACTTCAGGGCCCAGACTTTCAATTGATTCTTCCAATGATTCATAAACTGACATTGACATATTGTCCAGTAGATGTTCACTCTGGATGACCCATTAAGGACAACTGCATTCTGAGTCCAGGCTCCCTACAAGTCAGGTACCACAGGGCAGATACTCTGCTATGCTCTGCCAATAAGAAGTATGTCTGCTTCACCCATCAAGTTTGAACCCTAGTCGCGGATGATATCTACTTCTCAGTGTTCTGATCAAAGTCATCAGTATTCAGAGCTCCCTTGGATAACTATGGTGGAATTTTCCCCTCCCAGGAAATAAAACAGTCAGTTACATTGTTTCATTCACATAAGACTTTTCTCTTATGTATTGAACAGGAAAAGCAACATTGGCTGTTTGTTATGTACCAGGAATTTTGCTAAAGCATGTTACAGGTATTATCTCATGGCAACCTCAATGAGCCACTCAATGAGTTAGAGATTTCTTATTATTCCCTTTTTGGAAATGAGGAAATTGAGGGTCACTGAGTTTAAGTGATTTGCCTTACGTCACACAGTTTATAAATTACAGAGGTGAAGTTTGATTCCAGGAGACCAGCCTGACTCCAAAGTCAAATTTTTAACTTAATGTTTCAAAAATTCAACTTCTAAAAGAGAATCAGTGTTTTAAGAGAATAAATGAAATACAAAAATTCCTAAAAAGTTTCTTGCTGATATGTACCATAATTCAACAATAATTGTGTTGTTAAACAGGGAGGAACTTGTCACTAAAAGATGCTCTGTGGATTTGACACCAATTGTGGATGCTTTAGGAAATCAATGTGATTGCCTAAATTAAGATACCAAGTTTAAGACGCAGGATGATTCTTTGAACAGAAATGGCTCACTTCCCAAAGATAAAGGATACAAATATTTTGAGGCAGAATGTACGTGTGTGTGCTGGGGGAAGTTGATGGGAAGAGAAAGTGAAAAAAGTGAAATAATTATTCTATCTTGGTAATCTTTTAAAAATTAAAAGCTTGCTTTCGAAGTTCATATGGTAAGAGGGTAGATAGAGTAGGGGAGAGACCTCCTTGTTGAGACAGAGCATCCATAGAACAAGATCTTGTCTCTGCAGGGCTGTATCTCTCCCTTTCTAAAGAAGAAAGGTTTGCCTTCTCAGTACATGTACGTCACAATTCTAAAACCTCTCAATGAGCCGATCATCTCAACCTCGTCAAGTCTCACTTGTTGAAATGAGTGGGGTTTGAAAGCTTTTGAGTGTGCTGTTACATTTTCCATTTATGTTCAGGGAATATGGCTGTTTGGAAAATGAGGCCAAGAGTGGTGGGAGTGGGGAATATGGGGGAGGAATAGCTCTAAATGAGTGAAACCAAATAGATTGATCATTTCAGGTGGTGCAGGACAGTAGTCTCCATGAAGGCATGCACATGGACTTTGAGAGGAAAATGTATTCTATTTTTTACAGTTTTAAAACTTTTATTGCCCTAATTAAGATACTTGTTACATCAAATGTTAAGCGTATAAATAAATAAATGTCTGCTTGATTCCGAATTATGAACAACCTACACATGATCTATTTAACCTCAATGAAATAACAATAAAGATAATTCTTGTTTTTTTTTTTTTTTTTAGAACTCAAATAGAAACAAAGAAGTATCATGTGGAAATTTAATGCTTCCACTAAGATTTTTCAATGCCTGGAAAACAAATTTAATAGTTGTGTCAGGTTTGATAAAATGCAACCCTAAGCCTAACTCTAATTATATTTTAACCTAAACCCAAATTCTATGTAATAGAGGGTGCTGGGCAAGGGGATGACCAGTTTTTTTTAAGTGGGGGCAAGGATTGTTCATGGATGGTAGAAAATTCACGAAACTGTCAATTTTTAATTCTATAATTCTTAGTATTTTTTCTTTCTATCACGATAAGTGAACATCTTTCAATTTTATCAAGAAGCTTGGCCATTTTTTTTTAAAAAAATTGATTTGGTGAAGATACCTCTTAAATAAACAAACAGCAAATTTCTTTCTGATTGATAGAGATCAAATATTTTCTTCTAGTAGCCAGTAGAGGGAGCTGTTGGCATTTGATTTGGCATTATAACTCGACCTGGAAGTTCCCTTTTTAATTAATTCAATGTTTGAAATCAAACCACCCTTTAAATGTAATGATATTAATATGCAAGAATAAATGTGTAAACGTGGAAATTTTCCATTCCCATTAAACTTTCTACACAACCACGATTTCTGGTTCTCTTACGGGCCCCTTTTAGAGAGCTTATGTTATAGAAATGTTGCCTGCTATAAATTAAAGCTGCTCAGAATTGAGTTCATGCACCTAGGCAATGATTCAACAATTCTAAGACTGATTGCAAGTCAAGAAAGAAAGCAGCTTCTTCCTCCAGCTCTTAAAAAAACAGAAGGAAAAGAAAAGAAAGCGAAAAAGATGTTTGACCTAGAACGATACTTGAAGTTTTCCAAAGAAAAATTGTGTGTGCTCGATTTATAGTAAGTTGGAGTATCTTTAAACCAGGGGCAAGAGTCCTCTGTAGTTAATGTTCTGAATATATTTGATGTTGTCCTTGTGGTGAAATATAGAATATTGATTTTTCTTTTGTTCCCTTCACCCCAAGTTCATTTCCATAGTTATAGTTTTAAAAGGATTTGTTCACAGTCTAGTATTTAAAAGATGCTTTTCCTTTTTGTACTTAGATTTAAGTTAAAACAGATAACTAAGTAACAATTTCCAAGCGCCTCATCATGTATTATCTTTATCTCAATAAATCCTAATATTTAATGTACACACAAACTGCAGTTTTAACCATCTGCAGATAACGGGCAGATAGCCGGGGAAAGGATTACTGTGATAATATTACTTCTCAAACAGCTTCTCAGAGTCCACTTGCTTACTCTCTAGGTAAGAGAAAGGTTGCAGAAAGTTGGAAACAATTATTAAATTTTTCTCATGAAATGAACATAAAAATAAACTATTACATATTTAAACGAATGATATTAAAGACATGAAATCTTACCAAACTTGAAATAGAAAATCACATGAAAAGGTACAGAAGAAAGCCATCTTCTGTTTTGACACAGATTAGCAAATGATCCTTAAGCACACTACCCAGTTGTTGCCAATGGAGTTAAAAAGATTTCTTCCTTAGGTTACACTGAAAGCACACCAGAGATAGAGGGTTAATTGTGTTCCTGAGTACATAAAGAAGTGTTACTTTATGGGGACTGTATGACACATTGCAATTTGCAAACTAAATGCTAAACCCAAGTCATTTCCCTTGTTCACAAAACATGTGGAGCTTCTTGGAAAGGAAAAAAAGGTGTTTTTTAACTGAAGGGGGACAATGTTCATTGCTATTTCCAAGTAGTGTGTATTTTCTCAAATCACGTACGCTCTTTAGTGTGTTGGGCTAGGTCTATGTTTTGTATTGACTTCTGGGCCTTCCCATCAAAATTTTAATTTTGATGTTCTTTCTGAGAGAACTTTTTAGAGGGAAAAATGAACCACTCGTGCAGGTAGAGTTCGCAGAAAAGGAGCAAAAGTGCTGTATTATGCTTCTTGAATGGTTTAGATAGCTGGAACAAAAAATCCCAGCACTATTAAAAATACAATTTTAGATGAAATTTTGTTCCATGTGAAGCATTAATTTTAATAGAGACTTATATATAAGCTCTCATTTGAATAATAATGTAAAATTAAATTTAAATTGTAAATAACGTCCAGATACTAGTTGTTTCCTGGCTCAAATTCTTTAGCACATATGGTGCTAGCATAAGCTTGTGCCTGTCTGCCTACTCTGGGTAATTTTGCATGCAAATAGTTTTAGTGCCTATGTTGAGGTGCTAAAACGTGTTTAGTACACTTGAAAATATTTGCATTGCAAAAGGAGAGCGAATCTCCTGAGGAAAATCAAATTGATATTTTGTATTAAGAGACCACTTTGGGCACCACGTGGCATTCTTCTACGGAGAATTCTGTTTACAGTGCAGCTAGCATTTTTAATTGACCTTTAGAAAAGAAGGTCTGGCTCCAGCTTCACCAGGTTTATAAACCGTTGGACCATCTTCTGGCAGCATTCACCACATTAATCAGTAGGAGAGAGAAAGAAGGAAAGAATCTACTTGCGTTGGCTGGACTGTAGTTTTTCAGGCCTCAGTTTGGTGGATTGGTAGGGTAAATGTGCTAATTAAAATTAAAAGTTTCAGCTGGAATGCGCCTAACTAATTAGCTAACTAACTAACCAACTAACTCAGGAAAGGCTTTAGTACAGCGGAGCGGCAGTGGGTGCTGGGTGTGAGGCCCCACACACGCTTCCATTTGCCTCACTCCCATCTGCTGCATTTACGGGAACCGGTTCGTTAAGAGTCTGAATTGAATCCAAATAAAATGCATTTCTGATGCAAGCTCAAAGACTGGTGCCATTCTATGCTGCATTATGTCAAATTAGAGTTCGTATGGAAAAGAGGTTACAGGGATCCCACGTAAATGTCACTTGCATAGAACATTGATCAAATGAGAGTTCTGCACAAATTCAACATGTAATTTCTGTAAACAGTTCAGCTCCCCCTTGATGTGGCTCCTATTCACTATAACTGATTAAAAAATTAGAACTCCTAATAAAGTAATAAAAAAGTTCAAGAGGCATGTTACCAAGAGGTTTGTGGTACTTTTCCTATCACTGTATTTTCAATATTTTTAGAGAATTTTATTTTGTTACCTTGACCAGTTCAGGTATAGTATGTCCTTATAAAATGAAAGTAAGTTCAGTGTCCATAAGAGAAACAGATGATACTGGGTCTGCAAGAGGAATTCAAATTGGGGGACTTCTCTGTCTGCACCTCCCTCCTCTGTCGAGAAATGAAGCCAGATGGAATTCTAATAACTCCCATTGTTGTAGAGCAGCTCTATCGCTTGCAGCCCAAGCACCGTGCAAGAGGTGCCTACTATAGATGCTTATATTGGCTAAAACTCTGCTGTATGCTCCAGATTTTCTCCCCATATTTTACTCGTTCACACTTAATATTTTATTCTTTCATCCCTGCCACTTCCCACAGTGTGCAAGGTGCAGTATTTTGTGTCAGTGAATAACCAGAGACAGGTAGCAGGCAAGAGCCAAAAGGAACTCATTATGAATACAAACCAGTAAGGAGGGGCTGGCTGCCTGTGTTTGTGAAACTCCTGTTTGCGATCTATTTCCTTTATAACCATCGTTAAAAAAAAAAAAATAGCCTCTGTTGTCTGTGGGATTTTGGCACATCAATCAATCCATTAAGTAAGTAAATAAGGCAATAACTAAACAATAAATCATTTTGAATTTCACGCATGCAGAAACCTTTTGATACATAAATGACAAGAAAGGTTGAGATGCGAAGGCTGCAGCCTCTGTTCCAATAGTTTTGCATGCAAGATGAAGAGTTGTTCCAAACTGTGATGCGTTGCTCATTCTGGCACCCAAATCGTGGGGCTCCTGCACCCCTTTGGTGGTGATGTGTGTATGATGCAGGGCATGGGAGTTGTTTATGTGTGTGTTGGGGGGGGGTGTGCTGGGAGGGCATGCTGTTAGGGGGAAGCCTAACACGCATTTCTGCCATCGCAGACGGTGGGCAAACAGCTGTCTCCACAGCTGAGGCCACTGGAACTGCTTGCGTGCTCCAGTAACTCGAGAGCACACGGCTGGTCCCTGGATGGCACAGAGCACTGTGCCTGCAGCAAAGCGCCTCAGCTTTTCCCGGAGCTGAGCAGGCGGGGTCTTTGCCACCAGACACAATAAGCATGTGAAATGGGGTTTCATGAATAATTCATCCTTGATGTCCTATGAAACAAAGAAATGATATGTTTGCTGGTAGATAACTGTGTTGTGGCATTTGTAAATCTTTCTGAATTTGGAGTTGATCATGTTTCTTGTGTCGGTGGGGAAATGTGTGTGTGTTTTTTCCTAAAACAGAAAGTTGGGAGTTCAACACAATCATCTTATAGCGAAGGTCTTCCATGAAATACAGGATGGATTATACATAATTTGGCTCATGATTTAGGAATTTTAAAAAATCTCATTCAGTGAAGAGGGATGTTTAAATGGTTTTACTGCAGTAAACTACAGCAGGATACCGAGTTCTCAAGGAGATTTTTTTTTTCTTGGTAGGCAACCAGCCCACTTTTGCTAATGCAGGTTTCATTACTGTGGACTGAAAAACAGTGGTGCCTCCAGCATCGTGCTACGGCATCGGGAGGAATAATTCTTCACTTTCACTAAAATATTAGTAAAAATGACACTTTGGTGGATTGAGCCCTAAATGGCTTTAGTGACAGTTAAATACCCACTAATTTAACACCAGTTAAATTGGCAATAAAATGACCCCCAACCGAGTTAAGCTACCATCCTATTCCTGCACAATAGCTCCAGACCTAGCGCTAGTGATCTATAAAGCCACTGGGTAGAGCTTATGCATTTGATAACAAATATTTCCAGAGTTTGGTATAAAGTAGCTAGCTACTCAAACTTATCATAGTTGTTATTTATAATTAGTATCTGTGTATTCATTTAATTTATTCTTTAATATCCTCACAAAAAAAGAAAATGATTTAATAGTTCTTCATTATCTTTGAAATGACAACCTGGCAAAACAAATCATGGTGATGTTCACTGTCATCTCTTCAATAATTATCTCAAATCTGTCTTCTATTATTCACTCATGCTTTCTCCATAACACTTTTTTTTTTTTTTTTTTTTTGCAGTATCTCCTTGCAGTCTCCCTAGTTTTCAGGTTGCCCGTGAATTATTGTGTATCCATAAACCTCTCACAATCTGATATGTTTGGCAGGGAAAGTCAGGAAGAAGGCACGTTGATTTTGCTGAAAGAAAAAAACAAGCAAAAACAAAATATGGATCTGCCAATTAAATGCTGGAGTGAAAATACAATTCCTTCTTGCATGCAGGTAAGGGGGTTGGCAGTTGGGGTGTGAATTAGTAGGTAGTCTGACTTAAAGTAAAAAGAAGAGTAGCGAATGCTGTGTGATGTGTGCTTTTTGGGCTTCTTGTTATTTGTTTCCTTAAGCTCCAATAAGGTACCAGACAGTAGACCCACTGTATCAAGACAGGTAATGATTATTTTTCTTTATCTTGGCTGTGTAGAATTAAGATTGTAAATAAAATTATGATGGGACATAAATTGCTTCTTACTTTCTGAAAAGATAATAGACTTCCAGTGGGGATAATAACTAAATGAGTGGTAACAGTGTCCTGGAACCAGTGAGATAATCATTAGGAATAGAGGTGACAGCTTTAAGAGGAACACAACATAGACATAGCCCTAAAGGACTTAGGCAGAGATCAATGGAAATTTTCCTCACTTTCCATTCACTGCTTCCATTACCTCCGCTACCTCTCTGTGTACTTTGTTTTAGTGAGAGACAGCAGAAGTTGCTGTCATCTCCTATCTTGAGCCTAGATGCTCCTTCAGGTTCAGTTGTTAATGAAAGAGCCTAGATTGGTATGATTTTCAGGAATAGCATCACCTGGACTTCCAACATTTTGTTTCTAGTATGTAAAAAAATCCTTTATGGGAATTACAAGCAAATTCGTTCTTCCAGTTATGTACATTATCTATTCAGAGATGTCTGAGAGCTATAGGGAAATTTCAATAAAATGTATTGAAGAGTATGTGCTATGATAACACAAATAGTAATCAAATAGAAGAAACAACAGGAAATCAAGCAACAACCTACAAAATTGGTAATATATTTAAAGTTAAAAAAAAAAAAAAAACCCAGATCTGTGGATCAGAGACGTTTGGATTTGAATCCTATCTCTGCTACATTTGCACTACAATAGACATTTAAGCTCTCTAAATATACGTACTTTTTAATAAAATGGGCAAAAAATACATACCTCACAGGATATTTTTTAAAAATTAAAACAAGTGGCCTAACGTACAGAAAGCATGCACGGTAATTTGCAGCCCTCTAAACTCATTAGAATCACCTGAAGAGCATTGAAAGGCTCTTGATGCCCTGTTGCCACCTCTGACCAATTAAATCCAAGTCTCTGGGGAATGGGCGTTGGCATTATAGTTTTTAAAAACTTCCCCAGGTGATTCTAGAGTACAGCCAAGGCTTTCAACAACTGATAGAAAAGTCCCAAACTGATTGAACACCCAGCAAATATTTTCCAAGTTTCCTTGTTCATGTGATATGAATATTAGCCTAATGAGGACCCAGATTTTTATTACTGGAAGGAATCCTCAAGGCCAATCAATCCATCGTCATGCTTTGAAGGTAATGAAGCTGAAACCAGGAGGTTAGGGAAGTAACAGTGGTTGTATAGATAATGGTAGAGATTAAACTGGAATTCTGGTATTCCCTTTAGAATTTTGGAGTTCCCCTCTCTGACATAGCTTTTAGGAGGGGAGGAGTTCTTGGATGAGTCTAAGTTTATCTCCTCTTCACTTTTTTCTCTTCTCAGCAGTATTTTATGGCAATGAGGATAAAACTAATGTCAGAAACGAAAGAGTAAGCCCCCAACTGTTGTCTTCTTTAGCTTGGCCTAGTTGCATTCATTCAACTCATTTTGCTCATTTTTTGAGCAGAAAAGCCAAATCACAGCCATGCTTCCATGTGGATGGCACATACATATGTAGTATTGCTTCTGATACTTGGTGTCATAGTGCTTCTCCATTGCACGGAGCATTTCCTGTGTGATTGATATGGAAAATCTGAGCAATTTACCACAGCATAGTTAGGAGCCATCATACAGGTGCATTTAATTTTTAATTACTCTTAAAAATGTTTTTAATAATTAGTAGCAATAACCACTAATTGGCATGTAAGCCATTCTTGCACCAGCAGGCAAAGTGTAGGTTTGCTTCTGCACACCCACACCCAATCAACTGAAAACTGCTTGAATGCTTATCTTATAATTACTGTGCTTAATGCTGTTTGCATTGTTTGAAAGCTTTTGTGATTAATTGGTTTTTTTTCACCTCTGAACCTGTATGTGAAACAGCAAAGATTAGTCCTTTGCTCAGTAACATCTTATTTACATTGAGTTGTTTAGACACATATGAGGGGAAAAATAATGGGTTTTGTTTTTACCTGCCAAATACATTTCCTCTGTTTATGCTATAGTTAGATAGATTCCATGTAGAATTTGAAACTGTTCTAACTACCAACATGTCTTTCTGGTTCTCCCCTCAATGCTATTATATTTTTAGGCCAACTCTCAGCCTCTATGCACCTTTATACCTTCCACTTACTGATTTTGCAAATATTTCTGGGTAAAGAGCACTAATTTGAGAATGTGTTTCTCAAAGTGGAGGTTAATATAAAGTTGCATAGTATGTTTCTTGAGAGTCAATAACTGATACGTATTTGTGATAGTAACTGTGCTTTTGATCTAAAAGTGGCAGCCATATTAAGCGCAGAAAAAATTATTATATAAACTGAGATTATTGGTATGCTAAGGCAATTTTAGAAATAAATGATAGATCTGCCAGTGTTTTCCTAGTAGTAAATGGCAAATAAAATTTTATGATGAGAGAGGCAAAAAGATGAAAATTTGACTTTGTAATCTTAGGCCATTGTATATTGGTTATGAACTGATGCTGGATAAAGACACAGAGATGAATATTCCTTCTTCTGCTTATTCATTCACTCACTGAAGAGTTACTGGGAATATGAGTGCCATGCAATGTGCTAGAGAATGAGGATTCCAAAAAAAAAGACATTGTAAGAAAGTGTGGTATTGGGAGTCAGAAAAACCTCAGTCTGAAAATCTTGGCCTCATAACTAGTAAATGAGAGACATTAAGAAAATTATTTAATCTCTTAGAACCTCATTTTTGTCATCAAAAAAGTGGGAATGGTATTATCTACCTTGAAAGCTCATTGTGAAGTTTAAATGAGATGCTGTATATGAAATATTATATTTTGCTGGTATGCAATATTTACTTAATGCATTCAAGCTATACTTTTAATTAGATGAAAGAACTGACAGTCCAGTGAGAGAATGAGATATATTTATCACTTACAGGGTTCTTTGGTTGCAGGCAACAGAAACTCCAAGGATCATCTAGATGCTGGAGAATCAGGCTTGAAAATAGAAGAACTAGGCATATATCTAAGGATTTGAGTACCAGGAAGTTCTCAACAGTCTTGTAGGGCTCTGCCAGTAAATAAATGCATCAAATTTTTCTCCTTGTTTTTGTGTCTTTGTTCTCAAGATTCAAAGTCAGAGATGGGGGTGGGGAGAGAGTGAGAAAGAGAGAGGAGGAAAAGAGAGAGAGAGAGTATGGAACTCTAGATGCCACTAGGAAAAAAAAAGGTTATAGGAGATTAGAAGCCCAAAGTAAAA
Source organism: Lepilemur ruficaudatus (assembly GCA_963574885.1). Taxonomy (NCBI): domain Eukaryota; kingdom Metazoa; phylum Chordata; class Mammalia; order Primates; family Lepilemuridae; genus Lepilemur; species Lepilemur ruficaudatus. The sequence goes on along the minus strand of CAUYRT010083839.1, from coordinate 12,656 downwards.
CAAAATGCATAACACCGAGTCTGATTACAGTGCCGTAAGTAGGGTTGGCTTTATAGATGATTGTGCAGTCACAAAGGGCCCTATGCCTACCAGGCCCTACACTCTGTTTAATGTTCTTTGTCACTATTTTGAAATTCTTAATAATTTATGAACAAGGGGCTCCACATTTTTATTTTTCACTGGGCTGCATGAATTTTGTTTTGGATCTTGATCATATGTTCTATAGTAGGGATACAGCTGTTCTGTACACAGCTCTTTAGACGTACGGAAGGGGGAGAACATCCAGGTAAGGATTCATGCAATAGCTAGGGAAGGGTTCACGGAAGGAGAGTTAAAGTATCTGTCAGAGGTTGCTGAGTGGAGAAGGGGAGGGCATTCAGGTGATGAAAACCTAGAGGCACAAGCCATCAACAGTTCTTATGATCAAAGATATTCAACACAATTCTGGTATAATTTTAACTAAAGTCATCCTCTTTGAGAATGATAAAGCAAGGAAATTATGATTACAGATTGAAGAAAACTCCATCTAGAAGTCTACAAAGCAACAGAGAAGGCCTACAGGAACTACAGGAAGAATCCCACCAGAACTAAATAAACCGGTGTGTGCTGCTTGTGGCTTCACTGTCATCTTCTTCCTTTCAGCCAGCCTGCTCCTGAAGTTACTGAGAGTATGAGCTGTCCCCAGTGTAGAAACCTGTCTTCTTGGCACCAGGCTCACATATTTATGGCAGGGCTTTTGAGTGGGATGGTGGGGAGAATCAGCAGAGCAGTCTAGCTGCTTTCCATGTATTACTTTAGAATTGATGCAACTCTGCTTTTCAATGTTTCCGTATACCAAGAATTTTTCTTTTCTTTTATAAAATATTTTTATAGAATCTCAGGCTTCTAGCCCAACTCTTTTCCAAGGCATGAATATCCTCCAGCCTTTGCTGGAGTACCTCCAGTCTATTCCAATTTTGGAAAGATTTAATTGTCAAAAAAGTTCTTCTTTCTATTGAGCTGAACTTGGCCTCTCTGTAACATTCATCAAGACATGTTTTGGAGTTACCCAGATTAAGCCTGACTCCTCTTCTTCATGGAAACTCAAAATATATCCTCTAATTATAGTGAAAACTTTGCCCTGGGGCTCATTCCAGTGGGAATGTATATATAAGATTTCCTTTAAAGAAAGCTTTTTGAGAATCTCCTATTAGTTGAATAGGATTGTCTGATGTTTCCAGGATAGCCAGACCCGAAAATTTCTCCTGTGGATTCATTTTGTCTTCTAAACTTCATACTCTCTGTGGGAAGCAATTTTCTCCACTCCCTCTGTCACTTGTAATGCACCAGGCTCATATCCAGCTGAAGCCATTGCATGAGAGGCAGAGCTAATGGCAAATACACTTGTGTCAGGAAGGATAGCCCAGACATTTGCCATCTGTGTCTCGGCTTTCTCCAGCTCTCTTGTTAGGTTGTTTGTCTAGGAACACACCCATACACACTATGTCCCATCCCCCTGGTAATGAGAAACATTGGCACATTGTACAACACTAGATGTTTGAGGGGCGCCTTATTTTACAAGATTTCCCTCAAATTTTCGTGAGTTTTTTTCAGTGATGTACTGGAACATCATGCTTTCAGAAGGGGTGTTGCAGTTCATCTACTCAATAATAATTATAAGATCATCTTTACAATGACATTTGGCTCTTTTCATGAACATAAACATTCATCGCTTAAAAGGGAATTAGAATTGTACATACTTGGATATTTTCCAGAGAGTCTTATTGACTGAGAGCCCCTTCTACAACCAAGAGCTGAGTTCTGAATACCATGTCTCCTTCTCTTTAGTTGCATGGCAATGTGCTACCTCTTAATGTTGAAACCAAAACATCACGTTTTGTTCCCTTAACCCTGGAATATGAGTTTCAGGAATATGAGTTTCAGGAATACAATAAGAGATAGCCCTATTTTCTTCCTTTGATCGTCTCTTTCTTACACCCTTATTTTCTTTGTGTGATTTTTTTTCCACTTGGTTATTTGATCTCTAATCACAGTAGATCTCTACAGTCTAACCATTAACTGGAATTGAGATGATATGGGCAACAGATACAGAAAGTCAGAGAATGACAGGTAGAACTAAGTATAAAAATAGCAGCTAGGGTAACTACCATACCATGAGCCATGCCTTCTGATGGGAAGCATACATACGTTTTCTTTAATCCTTACAACTCTGTAAGGCAGGGATTATTATTCACATTTTAAAGATAAGGAAGCTGAGGCTCAAAGTATTTAAGTAATTCTCCCTAAGTTAGCCTGATTTTAAATGGGGGAGCTAGGGTTCAAAGCCTTTTGATCTAACTTCTAAAGTTCATGTGCCAAGTGAAGAAGTGAATAGAAAGTCCTGGTCTTGGAATGCTTGGACTTGGCTGCCTGTGACTTATACTATCTTATGATGTCACATGATGCAGTGTGCATGTAAACATCACATTATTTCTAGTGTAATCTGCAATACTGAGCTTCTAAGATATTATAATGGTGATCAACATTTTGTTAATAGTAACAAATGTCTTACTTTAAGCCATTCCAGATTGGATGACAAAGACATTTAAATATGGAGCTAGAGTTGATAGCAACAGAAAACCATAATTTTTGTTAATTCTGCTTAATGCTGTTGGCGTTGTCATTTGTTTTGTCACAGCAAAGATTAAAAGTACATTAAATATATATATTAAAATATACTTTAGACATACATATTTATATCTCTTTACTTTTCTTGGAGAAGACAATATGATGGAGCTGTAAACATTGAGTTAATCTTCAGCTTCAACTTCATTTACTATTTCAAAATTCACCCACAGTGTCAAATCACACTGTGCTTCCCTTTTCTTTTTTGTCAAATGGAGTTTTTTTTGTCAAATGGAGTTATGTACTTGCCTGTCTTGCTTAATAAAATAAAATGTCACTCCTTTAAGGCTGGCAATGAAAAGAGAATGAAAGCATATGCAGGATGGCCACACTGGGCACCTACAACTTGAGTCCAGCAGGGCTGTCCCCTGTGTGAAGGTACCACTCATTCCTTGGCCAAATTTGAGGGTGCTAGACTTGGTTTCATTAATTGAACTAGCAGGTGGCAGTGGTAGACTGATGGCGAATTCTCTAATACAACCCAAGCAGGGGCTCAGAGAGCCATCCCAGTGGGAGATTCTCTATTACCATATTTAGAGAATCGGGGCTTGGTATTCTTAGAGGAGTTAGTGGATTTTTTTGCTAGTATTACAGATTGCCAGTATGTAAGTATCGGAAGGTTAGTTTCCTTAGAAACGATCTAAAGTAGGAGATATGGGCAAGAAAAGGAAGTGCTAACATGTACTTTTTAAAAACCCAGGTTTTCCTCGCTTCTTAAGGTCATTGAGAAATTAAAATCAGAACAAGATGTGAAATCACAATTCCAATAGTAAATTAAACTAGCTGGTGGCAAATGGATGCATATTACAGTGTGATTTGGTAGTCATAAGTCAGAACAAGATGTGAAATCACAATTCCAATAGTAAACTAAACTAGCTGGTAGGCAAATGGATGCATATTACAGTGTGATTTGGTAGTCATAAATCCTAATATCTAGTTGGGAACCCTTTTTGGCTTTGCTTGTAAAGTGTGTTGTTTTGTGTTTATTGATGGAATTAGGTCACAGTATGGCTGCTAGGACTTTGGGTTCTCGAGTCAGAGGAAGTTTAGATTCCTCCCAAGTTTAGATTCCTCAGTGTGACCTTAATCACTCTATCCTGTTTTCTATCAAGACATGTGATAAAATTACCCTAATGGGGTTTGGTGAGGAATACATGAGTCCATACATGGAAAGCACTTGGAAGGTAGCTTGGCTCAGGGTAAGTGCTCACGACCTGTTAGGTGTTATTTACTATTAAGCAGATAGAGTGTTAAATATTTTCAACACACATCAATAAAAATCATTGGTGCTAGTGTCCAGGGCAACTTTATAGTGCCTAGGTATTTTATTTTCCACACAGACTTCTGTTGAGAAGCACTTTGTTCTGAATGGTGTTGGTGTTGAGGGCAGAGGTGGGGGAAAGGAATAACTTCAGATCCCTAGAGAAAACTCTTGGGAGCACTTCTACTTGTTGGGGTTTAAAAAAAAATTACTAATTTAATTTTATGGAAGGGATTAAAATACTCTAGAGAGCCAAAAAAGATGATTGTCCAGAGAGAGGAAGCCATGGATCCCTGAAGACAAATTTGTGGTCTCTCACATACAAGGATTGGAACTGCAGAACTCTAAGGAATGGTTGTTCTCCTGAGAGAGCGAGGCGTTGAGACTCATGACTCTAAATGCAGCCTTGGAACACAGTGACACTCAGCTGTACAGGGTGGCCACAATATTTTACACTGTGGCACCTTGTCCACAGGCCACATTCTCTCAGACACAGGCATTGGGACAGCCTCAATGCTTCAGTTCCCTCCATGTCACGTGTTTCTTTGTAGTGTCGTTAGATGTCTTTAGTAAACTTTTGAATTATTTTAAAAGGTTTGTGTTCTCATAGATAACCAGACTCATAAATGATCTCTGTCGACTTTCCCTAATTTCACAGCTAAAGAAAACTGAAGACTACAACAAGCTAAATGAAGATCACAAAGCCAGTTGATCAACATGGGAGCTGGACCTGAGACCCAGGATTTCCAGTTCATGGTTCAACTGGTAAGCTGAACCGCGGAGATAGCTATTAATAGCCTACTGGGTTCATTGAATAATAATGATAATACAATTATTATTATGCTAGAAAATAGTTTTTGAGTGCTTATTAGGTGCCAGACACTGTTTTAAGTGCTTTACATTTATTAATTTGTATAGTTTTTTCAATAAGACTATGAGGGAAGTATTATTATTATTCCCATTTTACAGATGGATAAACCAAAGTATGGTGAGGTTAAGTAATTTGTCCAAGGTCATACAGCTATTAAGTGGCAGAGCTAGGATTTGATTTCATATAATCCAGCTACTGTGTTCATGCTTTTAAACATACATCTCTACGATAGGTCTTATTTGATTCTGCCCACATGTAGTTTAATTTATTCCTGTTATCCTGCTTTACTTTTAAAAATATCTAAATCTTTAGATTATTGATTGGAAACAAAAAATTCATCAAAAGCTACACATGCTTATTTTGTACCTTTCATATAATTATCTATGTGTACAGAAAACTCATTTTTAAAATTAATTTGTTTCCATATATAGGTTAAGATCTATCATTTGCAGGGCATTTATCTGGGATGGCAGTGAGCAATATTCAGATTGTTAACATATTCTGGCCAATTAAGTTAACACAACTGTCATTCATGGAGTATCTACTTCTAAAAAATTGAAAATTAAAATAAACTTGACACCAAAGCTGTACTCATCATAATTCAATTTCATTTTAATTCTGATTCTGAGGGCAGGACAAGTTTGGTAGTGGCCACCAGTCTTCCCTATTAACATAATTTTACATTCCAAAGAAGGACAGATATAGAAGAGGCTGGTAATTAAGCTGTCTTTAAATGGTATTTCAAGAAATTTTCTAAAAATTATTTCATGTAAATATATCTCTGGAGTCCACTTTTTAATTTTCACTTTCTCACATTAAAATGAAAAGGTGAAAACAATTTGAGTTATTTAAGCCTGCTTATCTGAGAACGCACCTCCACCTTTCATCAAATGCTACAATGAGGTTCACAAAAAGGAGAGAGGGGTAGGGCGTATTCTCTCAGTAATAAAAATATCAAACTTAGTAAATGATAAGATTTTTACATGAGGAATGAAAATTCTGAATAATAATCAATGATTTCTTGTCCACAAATTAAGAACATAATATCTATGCTCCATACCTGAATCTACCATATCTTATATGTGGCAATTTTATTTTCCTTCCCCAGATAGCATCCAGAGGTTATTTCTTTATTATTGTTATCAAAATTTTCCTACTTACATGTCCACATACTAAACTCTCTTTCAACTTACCCTAAAATTTAAAAAGTCTCTGAAAGAACCCATCTAAAGAGTTGCATTTCAAATAAGATGCATACTCTAATTTTGCTACAGAGATTTTTTTTTTAATGAAGTATTGAACATGGTCAAAACTATTTTCTTTGCAGGAGTAGTAATGCTAAAAACTGGCTGCATTATTATAGATATCAAACTTTGACTCTATTTTTTATTTGGAATTTACCAGATAGCGAAATAAAATAGAACAATAGGACACACACACACACACACACACACACACCCCTCTTCCATTGAATAACCAGTCATCCATTCCCTGAAGAGATGTAATCTATGCATAACAATACTTAAATCAGCACGACATTTACAACACATATAAGTGGTATGTTATTTATTTCAAGACTTTAATTGGCACAATATATTAACAGCATTGTTGCAACAATTTCACTTAAGGATTCTTTTTCTCCCTAAAGAAAGAGAGAGAGAGAGACAGAGAGAGAAAGGAGAAGGGGAAAAAACAATCAACCAGAATTACGCTGTAACCCCTGGGTTTTGTTATTCCTTTAGTCTGAATGAACTGTTAAAGTTGAAGGGGTGAAAAAAACTAGCTTCAAGAAACCATATTTTAGATACAATTCAATTTTATTAAACCCAGACCAGTGTTTTTTCTGCCATCCTAATATAACCTATTATGAGATTTTTTTTTCCCAGGGACAAAAACAACACCAACTTTCCCTCCCTAAGAGCTTCTTATTGTTCATTTTCGTTGCTATTTGGAGAAAAAGCTCATTAAAATATTATGAAGCACATAGCGTAATTATGTGCCAGCCTTTGCCAATGAGGAACATCTGTAGTGCCGTGTATGTGTATTTATATTACAGTAAACTTGAGTGCAGACTCTCTCTTTCGCTCCCCTCTTTACTTTGCCCCTGTTCTACAACTCTTTGTCCTGACTGCAGAGCCCCACAAACGTGCGAAGCGCATAGGCTACAGTGAGGGCATTGTCAGACTCTTGGGGCTCCAGCGCCAAATGTTATTATTCTATCATTAGCCTGTAGCTCACGCCAGGCTATACTGTGCTCTGCTAAATGCCTCCAAACCTTTCTTGCTCTTTTTATTCCCCCAGTTATTTTTAAAATGTATCTATTCCCTCGTTCGCTCTCTGGCACAGGAGGCTCTGCAAAGTGCATCCAACACACACCCAGTTCCCAAATCCGTGCTGCTCTTCCTTCTTTACATTATTCCACTTGCTTCAAAACCAAAGAACCTTGGGCATAATAAAAACATTGAGAGCTTGCCTATACCACAAATATTTGTGGAAAGCACATGGTGCCATTTTGCCAGACTACTCTTATTTGTTAAACTGAGTTAAGTGTAACGCGATTCCAAAAACTGCCTTTAGAATGAAAGAAAAGGCTTGTAAAGCCAGGGAGATAATTACCGCAATCTGGGTTACAGAAAATGCAAAACAAAGGAGCACAATCCCATTTTGTGTGTGTGTGTTTTGTGTGTGCTTCTTCTTGTTTTGTTTTGTTTTTATCTTTGTTGATGTACCCAAACATGTAAATATTCCATGGCGTGCATTGTACGGGGATAAAAATCAACCCGAATCCCGCAGAGACAAAACAAAACACATGCTCTGTAGTGGACAGTGGCATGTTCGTGGTGGGTATATCTTTTTAGGGAGGAGGGCTTTCTGTCTCCCTTTTTCTCTCTCCATCTAGCAAACACCCACCCAAGAGTTGCAATTATCACTAGTTGCTAAGATTGTGACACCCACCTACTCTTCACTTAAAACTGTCACTCTATTTTTGCACACATAAATAAAAGTCGACTTAAAAAGAATTTAGGTCATAAAATCTTTCACATACATGCATAAAAATGCTGAAGAACTCTCTAATCCCCCTCCCCCATGTTATTTTTATGTTGATTATTATGCTATCAATCTCCCCATTGTTGGGAATGTTGTCCTTTGGAATAGTTTCGTAGACTGGACCATTCTCCGTTTTCCTTTCTTTGTCTGCCAATTGTTTCTAGATCTACACCACTTTCTGAGACAATTATTACCATACGAGTATCTGTATGTAAATATTAATAATCATTATGTGTGTATATTTATGTATACAAAAATAAACACCATCGCACAGAGTTCTCATTTTTAAAGTGCTAGTTCTTACTCCGTAACAAGATTTGTGTTCCCAAAAACAGTTTGTTAGTGTACTTTATTAAAGAGAAAGAAAGAGCAAACCTTTCACGTTTCCTTGTTTTATGCTTGGAATAAGTGAACCTTGCAGGTCTGAGCTAAGCTTTTTGGTATGTTTTAGCCGAGTCCAGATTATGGGCTGTAGGTTTCGAAAGTAACATCACCCTAGTTTTCTCAAAAACCATCCCTGCAGTTACCTCTTTAAATTTCATCTGGACTGTCTCTAACAGCCCCAGCTGACCCCATCATTTCCTTCTCTTATTACTAACATGCTTCTCTCCATATGCACAACAGTATGACATTTTTCAGAGGAAAAGACAAAAATATAATAGGGATTTCTTTCCTTCCAGATGTAGACATTTTGTTGCCCGAATAGCAACCAGAGGACATAGAAAATGAACCCGAGCTTAGAAGAGACAAAATATAGCACGTCACTAAGGTGCATGTAAGGATAAACCCTTGAAGCCCTAGAAGCAGGATTTGGCAACAGAACTCTCCTATTGAGCCAAAAAGCCAGCCAGGGCATGGAAGCTTGTTATTATGGCTTGTTCTGTGAATAAGACTCGCAGGGAGGATGCGAAGGCTGCTTAGTGTGAAGCCTGTTTAAAATATGGGGGAGTATGAAATGAGATGGGTCTTGACGGATTCCGAGTCTAATCAGGCTGTGAATGTCCCCAATCTTCTTGAAATCTATAAAACAAGACAAAATAAGAATTTTAAAAAAATCCCCAAATATAATAAGATCGTGGATCCCATCTTGAATTATATTAAAGACAAACAATTCCAAATATGGACATTTTTAATTTACCAGTCAGAAACTGGATGAGAAGCAATACATTTGAATGAAAATAGAAATGGAAGGCCAGTCATGGAAGAGGTTGAGATGAACCACTTTGATAGTTTTGGTTAAGAAAACCTAAAGTATTAATACTAATTATCACTGTCTGGATTATGTGAAGTATTATTGGCTCATTTCCTCTATCTCTTTTCATTTTTGTTTCTAAACATGGTTGAATTATTTTTCCCTTCACTTAATATTAAATTGAATAGTGTGAAATTTACAGTTTGACAATTTTTGATTTACAAAAATGTAATTTCATCCAGTTTAACCTAACAATTCTTTTCCTTACAAGAATCAGTATCTAATTTCTTGTGATTGACTCATCTTAGGGTCCAATATTATTTTTGTGTTGTTTTGTTTCTTCTCCTCTGCTTTCACATTTAGACATCTTTCATATTTTAACGCCTGTTGAGATTTTGGAGGAGTGAATATTTGGTTAAATAAAAAGAAACCGTTTCAAACCTGTGTTTAATGTGAGGTCTACATGAAATGGTTTTTCCTTCAATTCTATTCTGAGGCCCTATGTGCAAAGCTCCTTTTTCCAGATCATTTGCCCACTGCAGATATTAGGGCCAGGATGTCATGTTTGTTGGCCTTGAGGCCTTTACTTCACTTCAAGTCTTAAAAACGGGAAACTTGATTTTAAAAATAATCCGTGTAAAAGAATTAGGGTCAGAGAGGCAAATGTGTTTATAAGCTCTATTACAGACTTAAAGTGATCCTTTCATAAACTCAAATTCTCCCAAGGGTGGAGAAGGGAGTTTCCATAAAGTATTGTCCATATGCTTCCTAATGTGTGGGAAAGGGAAAGAATGGCTCTTTCCTCGCCTGCTCCCTAGGAAGGGTCATGCATTCTGGAAAAAGATGCAGACTGATACACGCTGGATTGCTGCAAAGGCTCCTTCGTTCTTATGGATGCTAGACTCAATAAAAGGGCAAAGACCATGCCCACAAGAGTTTGAAATACTCAATGCTTTGAGAATTTATTCTACTTCGAGATTTTCAGCATCTTCTCCAGATTTTTGGGGAAGAAGATGTAAATGGAAAAATTAAAAGCCAGATGTATTTTAACTCCTCTTTTCCAGTTAAACAACAGAGAAAATGCATCCTGACACACTTCATCAGTTTAAAATTAACACTCAAAGGGTGATTTAAGAAATTTAATATAACTCGGCACAAGAAATGTGTGAATAAAAATCACAATTCTATTTTACTTCCCTGGCATATAACAGCTTCAATTTATATTAGTTTTAAAAAGTCATGTTGGCACATCTCCTAAATATGAGTTTTGTTTAAAAATTTTCCATAGCATCACTAGGAAGTAAAAAAACAAAATCTTCATATGACTGAAAATAATAATGTCTCTTTATACTGTTCTTTATAATTTGTAAAAATAGAAAAAAAATTCAATATTTATTTTGAAACCAATAGGTGGTGCTATAAATTTCTGTATTTTAATTGAAAGCAATATGTTCATTTTACTTCCCCAGTCCTTGGTGGCATTAGAAATTTTCCTAATTATCACAATAGAATTTTTCATGGCACACACAAAAAAAGCCTGCATTGACTTTCCTATGCAGTTAGCCACTGTGATGTCTCTTTCCCTTGGAAAATTGACTATAACTCAGTGTAAAGAGAATCTATATAATTTTTGGCAGAAAAGTATATTTATGGAAACAGACCCGTATATCATTCTCTGTGGTCTCTCTTTTCTTCCTAGTCCTTCAACTAATGAGAATGTCATGGAAGAACATAATTTTAATATTTAATTTAATATTTCATTGTATAAACTGTCTCCAGATGCTAGATCTGTGTAAAAAACAATAACCACAGTATTGTCAGATCATGATTCTGCTATCATGGTCTCATGGACTCCCCGAATCATGGAACACAGCAGAACCTTAGCGATTCAGCAGCTGCAGATGAGATAACTGACAAAATAAAAGCTGAAAGTGCTAGAAATAGGGACTTGATATTTGTCATCATGGGAGAACCAACCTGTTTCTGGTATAAGAAAAGTTTTGAACATTCAAAGACACTGAAAAGTGAAAATCCAAATTCCATTGCAACTTTCAAGTGTAAATAGCAATCTCAAACTGACATCTTTTGTTGATGTATACTCTGAAGATAAAAATCGAAATCTTTTTCTTCTCTTAGAAAAGCTGTGGAAGTCCTTCACGATTTCTCTCTCTCTCTCCCTCTGTGTGTGTGTATGTGTGTGAGTGTGTGTGTGTTCATATGTATCAAGCTGGTATACTGGAGAAACATAAGAAGTTCAATGAGGTCTTGTAAAAGTGCCAAAAAAGGACTATGGCAGCTGCGACTAGCTGCAATATCAACCCTATCATTCCTGAAACATCTGGGTGATTTTTACCTCTCTTCTTCCAGATGTTTTGTAGAGATAGCCTTAAACACTTGTCAGTATTGAACGAACAGCATAGTTACTTATTGGAAGATGTGTTTGTAGAAGACATAATAATTTGCATGTGATTACACTGTGTATAGCAGACAAAGTTTCCTCCTTCCCACCAGGCGACCTTTCTGGGCTGGCTAGTTATTTCCTGCTTCCCCCAGGCTGGCTTTTCTCTGCCCTTCAGGGGTCCGGCTGCTTCCTCCTGGCTTAGCTGGTAAAGATAGGACTGAACCAACTGTTAAATAGTCACTTTGTATATTCACACGAAATATTTCATAATATTTAGGATATAAAAAAGAGAAAGATATGACTTAAATATAGAAGTAAATGTCTCTTAGGAGGCATTAATAGAAACGTGGTATCTAAAAAAGAAAGTTGAGAGTCTTGTTCTATACTACGTTGCACAAAATTCACCTGGAGCATTACATTGAAGACCAAGCACAGCATTTTAAAATGCGTTTTGACAAATTGGAGCACAACTGGAGGGGAGTAACAAGAATGATGAAGACACATGATAAGCTGTATGAGAAATGATTTCAAGAATTGCAGACTTTTAGTTTGAATAAGAGAATATTGGTGAGAATGCTGTTGGGTTATATATGATAACTGTCTCCTGGTAATTGACGAGCTGTCATATGGAAAAGGCATTCAAGATATTTGATGTGATTTCAGCATGCTTATCAAGTATTAATCGAAAGAGGTTGCCATTTGGTATCTCATTTCACTGTCAAGTGAATAAGATGTAAATAGCATGAGATGTAAATAGCTTTCTTTCACTATTATAAAGTGAAATACAACATAAAATGAATCCAGCTATCAATTGAAGTGAAAGAGACTTAGATTGTCATGGTGTGTTTTGGCTCAATAGCAAAAAGAACCTTCTTAAAATTGATCTAGTCAATAAATATTTATTGAATATCTATTATGTGCCAGGTACTTTTCTAGGCACTGGAAATAAAGCAGGGAACACAATAGAGTTTTTGCTCTTATGGTACTTTCATTGGTGGGTGAAGGGTATGGAGTCAATAAACAGAGAAACGGAAATATGCAATATGTCAGAAGGTGCTGAGTGCTGTAAAGAAAAGGAGATAGAGTGGTGGGGTGCTATTTTAGATAGAGAAGTCAATCAGTACTATCTGCATGTGGAAGGGAACATTTTGGAGGCAGAGGCTAATGAAAGCTCATTGCAGAAAATGTTCAAGGAGAGACTGGATAACACATTTGGGGG
>CAUYRT010083836.1:0-18313 GCA_963574885.1 Lepilemur ruficaudatus | reverse complement strand
TTTTTTTTTGAAAGAAGTGATTTTTTATCATTTTAAGCAAGGAGAAACCAATACATAAAAAGATCAAGTTACTTTCTTCATTTCAAATTCTGAATTCCATGATTACAGATTCCCCAACTAATGCTATCCCTTGTTCTTTTTAAACAACTATAAAAGTGCAATCTTGGCTAGCAGATTAGGGTCTAAGGAGAAAAGATGTTAGGATTCCACCAACTCTGGGAGCAAGAGATTCTCCCGTTACCTTTGTAGCTCCTGCTGGATCCAGACACATGGGTGAGGCTTATACATGGGAAGAATAAGTGATTGTATAAGTAATGTCATTTCAAAATATTAGGAAGATGCTGAATCTTCAAGAACTTTTTTTCATATTATCATAATTTCATATTGTTGGTATAAAATATTAATTTCCATTTAAATGAAAATACTGCTGATAGGGCTGGGGTGTCAAGCTCTCATCTGTTATTTTACCTTAATATGAAATAAAAATCTATTTATTTATGTATTTATTTTTATTTCAAAATATTAAGGGGGTACAAATGTTTCTGTTACATGGATAGCTTTTGTAATGCTTTAGTCAGGGCTATAAGTGTGCCCATCACCCAAATATTGTTCATTGTACCTATTAGGTGGCTTTTTACTTCTCTCCTCCTTCCCCTCCACCCTTCTTGATTTCCAGTGATTTTTACTTATCTCTGTGCCTATTTGTGCCCATCAGTTAGTTCCAAATATTAGAGTACATGTGGTATTTGTTTTTTCATTCTTGAGATACTTCACTTTGGATAATAGTCTCCAATTCCATCTAAATTGCTGCAAAAGATATTCATTCATTCTTTTTATGACTGAGTAGTAACTCCATAGTGTATGTGTGTGTGTGTATGCCCACGCACACACGCATATCACATTTTGTTAATCCATTCACGAATTCATGGGCACTTGGATTGATTCCACATCTTTGCAACTGTGAATTGTGCTTCAATAAACATTCAAGTGCAGATGTCTTTTTGTTGAAATGACTTCTTTTCCTTTGGGTAGATACCCAGTAGTGGGATTGCTGGCTTAGGTCTACTTTTAGTTCTTTAAGAAATCTCCATACCATTTTCTATAGAGGTTGTACTAATTTGCAGTCCCACCAACAATATATAAGCTTTCCTTTCTCTCTGTATCCATGCCAGCATCTATTGTTTTTGGACTTTTTAATAAAATCCATTCTGACAGGGATAAGGTGATATCTCATTGTGGTTTTAATTTGCATTTCCTTGATGATTAGTGACGTTCAGCATTTTTTCATGTTTCTTGGCCATTTGTTTATCTTCTTTTGAAAGGCTTCTGTTCATGTCTTTTGCCCATTTTTTAATGGGGTTGTTTTTTTCTTGCTCATTTATTTGAGTTCTTTGTAGATTCTGAGTATTAGCCCTTTATTGGATGTCTACTTTGCGAATATTTTCTTCCATTCTGTAGGTTGTCTGTTTGCTCTGTTCATTATTTCCCCCACTGCGCAGAAGCTTTTAATTTAATAAAGTCCCATTTATCTATATTTGTTGCTGCCGTAATTGCCTTTGGAGTCTTAGTCATAAATTCTTTGCCTAGGCTGATATCTAGAGGAATTTTTCCTACATTTTCTTCTAGAATTTTTATCATTTTGTGTCTTACATTTGAGTATTTTATCTATCTTAATTTTTGTAAGTGTGAGAGAGCAAGGGTTCCTGTTTCATTCTTCTGGATGTGGCTATCTAATTTTCTAAGCACTATTTATTGAACATGGCTTCTTTTCCCCAGTGTATGTTATTGTCTGCTTTGTCAAAAATCAGTTGGCTGTATGTGGAGGGTTTTATATCTGGGTTCTCTGTTTTGTTCCATTGGTCTATGTTTTTATTTATTTATTTTTTATCAATACCATGCTGTTTTGGTCACTATTACTTTGTGGTATAGTTTCAATTCTGGTAATGTTATGCCTCCAGATTTGTTCTTTTTGCTTAAGATTGCTTTGGCTATTTTCTGGTTCCAAATGAAGTGTAGAATTATTTTTTCTAGATCGGTGAAATATGACATTGGCATTTTGATGTGGATTGCATTGAATCTGTAAACCACTTTGGGCAGTATGGACATTTTAACAATGTTGACTCTACTGATTAATGAGCATGGTATGTTTTTCCATTTGTTTGTGTCACTTGCAATTTCTTTCCTCAGCATTTCATGGTTCTTGTAGAGATCTTTCACCTCCTTGATCATGCATATTCCTAAGTATTTTATTTTCTTTGTAGCTATTGTGAATGGTATTGAGTCTTTGATTTGACTCTCAGTTTGACTGTTACTGGTGTATAAAAATGCTACTGATTTCTATACATTGATTTTGTAACCTGAGACTTTGCTGAATTTATTTGTCAATTCCAGGAGACTCTTGGTGGAATCTTTGGGATTTTCTTGATAGAAGATAATATTGTCAGAGAAAAGTGATAGTTTGACCTCCTCTCTCTGATTTGGATGCCCTTTATTTCTTTGTCTTGCCTGATTGCTCTGACTAGGACTTCCAGTACTATGATGAATAGAAGTGGTGACAGTGGGCACCCTTGTTTTGTTCCACTTCGTAGGGGTAATGCTTCCAACTTTTCCCATTCAGTATGATGTTGGCTGTGGGTTTGTCACCTATGGCTTTTATAATTTTGAGATATATTCCTTTTATGACTAGTTTATTGAGGGTTTTTATCATGAAAGAGTGCTATCTTTCATCTGTGGAATTACGAATTATTTTTGTTTTTTGTTTGTGTACTCTGCATTTCCTAATTGCACATGAGGAAGGGAAGCTAATATGACCTCATGTGCGAGGTCTATGGGCCAGTTCAAAGTTCTATTACTTCTCTATCTGTATGTGTGTGAAGAATTAATGTCTTACATGTTTGCATTCCCCCATCCTGTGAGCTTGGTAGGAGATCTTCCTAATTTGGAAGAAATATATATAGGAAAATGCACATAAAATCACTTCCATCACCCTTGGGAATGGTCAGGATCTAGTGCCTCTACAGAGCCCTGGTGGCCAAAACTTCTACTATATAGATAGTTCTATTAGTTGGCAAATGGGAAGCCTCAGTCTCCATGGCCTTGACTGGAGTTGTTATTTTGCCAACTGTGGTGGCTGGTCAACCCCAACACCACCCAGAGGCCTACCTGCCACGTGAAATTTCTCAGGACCATGTAGGGAAATTCCCAATGTTCTGTCCCTCTGGTGAGCAAGGAAAACTGCTATCTTTTCAACCCCAACCACCAAAAAGGAGTGGACTTTTTGGGTTTTGAAGATTTTGTGTTATACATGGGCTTTCTACTTGGTCCTTTATGTTGGCTAACTGGCAAATCAGCAGTCTTTGAGTAGGGCCCAGATCAACAGGCTGCATTGGACGCTATCTTTACTCTGTGGCATACTATCTATGGTTCCACAACCCATATGTTCCATATGAGCTGTGGTCCCTATGACTAATGATTTTGCTAATTGGAACCTCTGACAAAGGGAGATAGCTTCCATCCAGAGTGGTTTTGGACTTGTTGCTTCCCTGATGTGGACACCAGGGGCACACCACTTCTGAAAAGCAGCTAGCTCTCCGCTGCTGTTGCAATGACCCAGGGAGGGCTTGGGACTCAGACCTGACATTCCTACTCTTGGGTGGGTCAATTCAGTCTCCACAGTTAACAGGGTGGGAAGGACCCAACAGACCTCATTGGTCAAATGGAAATGGGATATTCAAGAATATAGTGAGCTGGCCCCACAGCATCTCTGCTTTACACAAAAATGTGACAGCTACCACTCGCGGGAACGTCAGGCTGCCACAGCTGTTCAATCTCAGTAGCTGCTCTGCAGAGCCAACGTGGATGTGACCACCCTACTCAGTGGGCACACTCAAGGCCACTTTCATGGCTCCTGGCCATCATCTCCTTGATGAACTGTTATATTTTTACTCATTCCTGGGATGTTGCCAATGGCCTAGCTGTGTGAGCTGACACTTGAAAAACTGTAGACTAGCAGATTAGAGACATGCCTCTTAGGCCAAGAACTGTGAAAGCAAATCGTAGTTACTATTCAAACCCTCACTGCCCAGGTTGCTATCTTTGCTGCCAGGGTCTGTCATGCAATAGACATGGCAATGCGTCCGTCTGTGTTGGCAAAAAGAAAGGGACCCTCTGTTTCTGATGCAGTATCTATCACTCCTGCCAACAGTTAACCTGATGGTATCACAGTGAGGGAGGCACATTGTGGGGCATGGCACCCCCCTTTCCCATTTCTCACAGATCAACCACAAAGGATATATGGCCCACTCCCAGGGCTGTCATGGCACCCTGCCACTACTGATAGGTTTTCAGGTGACACTGTTGCCACTACACTCAAATTGGCTGAGCCTAGCTATAATAATTTTGACCTTTAAAGCCAGTTTGTATCATGTGTTCAGTTTTCCTCACCATTTGCATGCTGATAGTGGTGTGCCTTTCACTTCAAAGGCCACTCAACAGTGGGCTGATGGCCAAGGTACTTGATGCATCTTCCATGCTCCCTACCATCCTCCTTCATCTGGTGTTTTTGAGCTTTGCAATAGCCTCCTCAAAAATTTACTTGAAAAGATTTCTGACTCTACCTCCCTCATCTCCTCCTCTTGCCATGGCAGTTTTGCCATATTAATGTGGCTGTCACCAAAAAGGGAGTTGTTTCCTCTCAGCAGCTTTCTGGGTAATGCAAAGGATGAAAGATCTTGAAAATTTGGGATTCTTTCTTGACCATTCCTAGGCATGATGCTTCTTTCTTTCCCTAATGGCAACCCCAGGTCAGCCTGGTTGGTGTACCACAGTCCAGCCAAATGGGGGCTTAAGGGATGCAAACTTAATTTTGGTTCAGCCTCTTGGAGTCCTTTGTTGAACTTCATTGATCTAGATGAGGGGTCAGCAAATCACAGCTCATGGCTGGGTGACTATTTAAAGTTTTATCAGAACACAGCCACATCGATTCATTTACATATTGTCTATGGTTGCTTTAGCTACAATTGGAAGAGTTGAGTAGTTGCAACAGAGACCATATGGCCCACAAGCCTAAAATATTTACTTATCTGGCCCTTAGGAAAAAGTTTGCCGACACTGTAATCTGAATCATAAGGAAAAAGACAGCTTGGTTAGTGCAGTGCTCACCAAGTCCCTCTATAGTGACTCACATAGGCTAAAGATGGGGACTTAAGGAGTCTCTGCAAGTTTTGCAGAAATGCCCTTGTCCCCTTGTGCTTGACCCCTTCAGACCAAAGGTCTGGTTACAATTAGAGGATGATTAGAGAATGGTGAAGTTAGCTGTTGGAATGGGGCACATCGATTTTGTGGTAGTGGGAAGATAACAACAACCTCAGCGCATCTGAAGAGAACACCTCAGACCCCAGAGACACAGGGCAGGGAGGGACATTAATGATCTCTGTTTTCAGTGAATTTCCCCTAGAGCTTTCTTCAAAGGAAACACAGATCTCCCAAGCTGTTGCAGGTGCCTTATGCTTAATTGACAGCTGGATCTGTCATCCATCACCAGACAGTTGTGACTACAATTTCATGGCCATTCCCTTTAACCTTACTGAGAAATCTATTAGAAACGGAAAGGATAATGGTAGCTCAAGCAAAATGCCTGTCAACAATTCTGTGTGTCTTCCCTACTCCCAATCCTGAAGCCATCCCTCAGCCATTCCATGGTGCAGACAAATGTCCCCTGGCTGGTGGCATTCACAAATAGTACAGTCCCTCCTGAAACAATTAGACTCAAGTATTTGAATTGAACTGGGACCCCTAAGATCTTTCAGCCAGCTGGGAAGCTACTCTGGGCTTATGTCCCCAAGTCATGAAGATCTCACTTGGGTAGCCCCAACAATGATAAACAACTTTCCACAGGTACCCTGGTATTGTTCTTCTTATATGGTAGCCAGGCATTAGCTCACCTTCCTCCCAAAGCCACAGTAACTTGTACTTTAGGGGTGGTCATAAGAGACCTTCAAGTGTTTCAGGAAATGCTACCAGTAGATCATATAGCCATCATTTAAGTATTCGGGAGGCTACCCTTGTAGACTCTGATGATTCGTTGCATTTGTTTAGCTGGTTGGGTCAAGGATGCTGGGGGATGTGGGTGGTGAGGTCATTGCTTCAGGTTGGCCTCATCCTGGTACTTGGAGTCTTGTAGGAAGTAGCCTGAATTAAGTGGCATGTGAGACTAATCGAATGGACTTGGTCTCAGCCTGTGCTAGCCAGATTAATCAGAGCCACCAGGGAGTGTTGTGTTAATGGGTAAATTTGCCAACAGGCAAGAAGGTGTAGAAATGAAGGGTTGATACTGTGCAGAAACATTTCTCTTGCTTTTCTGAACTTGCAACGTGAGGCACTGAATGCCCTTTTCAAAGAGGTTTGTCTGCCTAGGAGCAAGAGGCAGGTGTGTTTACTGCCATATGAGAGATTTGGGTTCCATAAATTTAGGGTTTCTCTTCCACATAATGTGTGGAGCTCATCTGGCTCCCTTTCTGTCGCCAGGTAGAAATTGAGTCTTTGGGGACCGGCACAAAAATGCTAGTATCTCATTATTTCTGTTGCTGTGAGCAACAAACTGTCCATGAGATCTAGGAATCTTGTGTCTTCTACCAGCATCCATCAAACTATGGCAGGCTAACTTGTTAGCTGCAAGTAGGGTAAACACTAAGACTTTCATAGGTCTCAACACTATAACATCAAGAACTATCTGAGATTAATGCCATTCAAAAATAGCCTATTTTGCTATGGGACATTAAAGATCTTTAGGTAAGGCAGATATAAACATAGCCAATAACCAAGGTCTCTAACCCATCCAAAATGTGTTTAACATGAAAGACAGATGGTAGATACAACCTTCTTAGAATTATAACTGCTAAAAAATGAATGAAGGTAAAAGTATCATAATAGTCTAAAGTAATCTAAAATTCTAAAAATGAAAAGCTTACTAAAAAACTTACCTTCTCAGAGTACTCAGCACTGACATGACTAACCAGCTGGTGTTTCCCATGTTTCTTTTGGATATTACTGTGTGCACCCGATCTCCTGCCCAGCCAGAAGCCTGTTATGCCTTCACAGGATCCACTTCTGTTCCCCATCCCTTTCTTCTTCCCTTACTCTCTCCCCCTGGTAAGGATTATCTCTCGCACCATAGACTACCTATTTCTGTACCATCTGCTGCAGTCAGTCTTTGGTGCTCTTCCTGAAGCAGTCTTTTTTGGCCTGAAACTCTGGCCATGCTAATCCTTTACTCTGTCCTTCCAGTGGCTTATATTTACATCATGAATCAACATTTTCACTCTTTATTCCAAAGCCTCTCCGCAGAGTAACTTATTTCCCGTGCAATCTCCTGCTCCTTCTCCTTTGAGATAAATTTTCAAATTATTTTCTCATCATGTAGTACCTTGAAGACTCTCTTCTTTGAGCCTTCTCACAAAAAGAATGTTTTCTCTCGGAGTTATAGGAGGTTTTTTCAAACTTAATAGGTCTTTAGTGTATTTGCAGAGCAACAATTTGAAATCAGTGTTTTAAAAGATTAATCAAAATACTCAAAAATTTTAAATCACGCTTTAAATTACTGATAACTTTCATGTCAATTATAGGAATTATTTTGTGTTCTTTTACCAAGGTACCTAGAACAGGCTTCTAGAGTCATAAGTCAGGATCTCTATACTGAGTCCCTTTTCTTACTCTTTATTGCTACTGAATTAGAAAATGCTAAGTCACTACTATCAGTTGGCAGAAATGGCTGCAAGAGTTGGAAGCTCTGCTGGAGTTGGGATATTCAGATTACGTGTGGCCTTCCCACAAAAGTCTACTTCAACACTTAATCAGACACTCAGTTGATAAGCCCAGGAAAATGAAATGTTGCTTCTTGTGAGATAGCAGTAAAACTTCCAGCCTACTCTTGGGTTGCATTCAGCAATATAAAAGCATTTTTTTAATATTCAGTTGCAGCTTTTGGATATGATTTTTAACTATAGCCCTCATTCATTTTTTTCCTTATGAATAAAAGTAACACTTCAAGACTTTGGAAAAATCCAAACTCTTCATGATATATTCATTTTTACCACAAGTCATTTATCTTAGAAAATTATTTTGGTATCTCAAATTTGATGTTGATATTTAGAACTCAGATGATAGGTTTAAGCTGTTCAAGATAGGGACTGTCTCTAAGACATGCCATTTAAACAAGTTAATTAAAGAAATAGAAGGGATTTTACTGGTTTTATCAATAAAAGTGCTATCTCATGCATCACAAACTGATAAGGCCAGCAGTGACCATTTTCTATTACTTTAGTAAAAATGCCAGTGAAGAATTTGAGTTTCATGTTCCTTGTTCAAAAAAATGGTACACCTCTGATTGGAAAAGCAGAGTTTTATATACTCTCCATAATTCTTCTAAATTACCTTTTTACTTAAAAAAGTTACCTTCTTTTGTGGGAACAAAATAGATGTGGTTTCTGTGCTCACTGAATTTATAAACTCTAGAGGGCATATTGCTACACAGATATAAAAGTATCCACTTACATATAAATGGAACCATACATGAAACTTAACCATTTTTAGCATTATGTGTGGAATCATGTTATAGTGTGATATAGTTTTATTAGCCTCTAAAGGTCCATTACTAGAATGCTAAACAATAGAATTCTTATCAGGATATTTTTTGTAAACTCATCTGAATTATTTAAACTATATTAAGAAGGAAACAGATCTTTATATCAAACAAAAATAGTTCTGTGCCTTTTAGGATATTTAAAGTTTACTCTAAAATTACATTTGTGTGTTTTGCCAGCTGATGTATTCCTTTAATGTTCTTACTATTGTTGAGCTTGTTAATCATGTATTATATTCCAAATCCTTAAAGCTTAACATGCTATTGACTCAATTTTGTTTTGAAATATGATTAGCAAGTTTATCCCTAGTAGACAATAGCTAATAAATGAAGTACTTGAATCTAGTTCAAAAGCAAATCACCAAAATATCCTGTCTTTTAAATGATATCTTGTGATCTGCCAACTGGAAGGATTCTTCTCACCATTTTTTCAAAGCATTTATGATATCGGAGATTTGTATAATTTGAAAGTAACTGGTCATATCTGGAATTGAAAGGATGAGATGAATAATTGTTTATTTCATAACAGTGTGAGTTTCAGGGGGTGAGGTTATCCACCCCTCTAGGAGTTCTGCCGGGCTCGCCAGGGTGCAGAGCAATAATGTGTAGTTTGGAAGTGAATGCTTAATAAATGAACATAATATCAATTATTAAAAGCAAAGCTCTTCAACATTTTCTTAGCTGGTGGTAGTATGAGAAGATAGTATAAGGGACAAGGTAGTATTACCTTGGACAAGGTAATACTACCTTGGACAAGGTAGTATTAAATGTCAAAAATACTGCTTTATGAGTGCTAGGAAGTACATTTGTTGTGATGATTACGTGAAATAAAAAATATGAAGCATTTAGCGTAGTGCCCAACCTGTGGAAAAAGTGCTTATGTTGGTATTATTGTAAATGGTGCGTGATCTGTTTTTTATCATTCATACTTTGTTCATAATATGACAGCTTTCTGAAATTGTATGTTGATCCTCATTATTAACGGATTCAAGGTTTGTGAATTTGCCTACCTGCTAAAATTTATTTGTAACTCCTGTATTAGTACTCGTGGTGCTTTTGCTTGAGTCGTCCGTGGGCACGTTTCTAGCGGAGGTGGGACAAGACAACGTTCTGCCGCCTTGTAGTTCACTCTTGTACTGGAAAGTGCCCTGCTCGTGGTCTATTTAGTGCCACTTTTTTTCATTTTTGTGTGTTGGGGGTGATCTTACTGTTTAAGACGGCCCCCAACCATAGTGCTCAAGTGCTGTGCAGTGTTAGTAAGCACAGAAGGCTGTGATGTGCCTGTGGAGAAGGTGCGTGCGTTAGACAGGCTTCCTTCAGGTGGGGGTTATAGTGCTGTTGGCTGCGAGCTCAGTGCTTCGAGAAGGTCCAGAGAATGAGGGTTGGGGTGGGGGGCTGTGTAAACGGCCTTATCAGCTGTTCTAAGGAACTGGGTCCTTTTGTTAAGAGCAGTGGAAGCCAGGGAATTATTTTAAGCAAGAAAAATGATATTCAGAGTTTTGTAAAGATCCCTTTGATCACAGTGAGGAGAATGGACAGAAGGGGAGCTGCCCTTGTATAGTTGTCATGGCAACTGACCTGGGCTCACAGTATAGTGTGGGGACATGAGCTTTATGTCCTTTAATGGTCCCAACACTACTGTAAAGGAGATGTCCTTGTTCTCCCTATTTGGCAGGGAGAAATTCATGAGGTAAGTAACTTGTTTAATGTTACATGTCTGATAAATGGATGCATTGATGTATTAGACAGGATAATGTTTAATGGACAGTGCCTGCTAGATAATAAGTGTTCAGTTAATGTTTTATTATATACTTGTACTCTTTTTCCCCCTCAATACATTTAAAAATTTGTTTCTTTAAAAAATGCAAAGATATATAGGTAAAAGCCTCTGTCTCATCCCCGACTCCCATTCCCTTATTTCTTCCTAATCCTAGAAACTTTACTGATCTGTTAGTTTGTCTTAAACGACCCAGTGCACTATTACATTAAAGTGTACTGGAGCTGAGGGACTCCATGACTCTGTCCGTGACCACACTATTGCAAAGGAATGGAGAGCCTCCTTCTTCCTGTTGGTGAGGCAAATAGCCATTTTCACTTTAGTTTTGTGTCTGTAATATAAGTAGTTTTTCAGGGTGTCAGGGGTGCGGTGATAGAAAGCAGTGTTGGTTGTCTGTCATTTCAGTGTTCTTGAAGCTAACAAATTTTCTCCTGTGTCTCGCTGCCCAGAGGGTCACACGGCCATATCCCTTTGTTATGAGAAAGGGACAGATAGCTTAAAATTGATAGTCTTTTCCAGGAGATTAACATGGGTGCTCTTTAATCCTCTGTCCTCTGCTACCTTGCATCCAAACCCATCTGTCACACAGCACGGTCACTGGTGGACTTGATATTAATCTCATGTTATTATAAAGATTCGGTGGCGTTCAATACTGATTTTAAGAAAGCCAGAAATACAGTAATAAGTTAATACTCAACCACCTAGAAAACTATAATCTAGAGTACTATTGTCTGTACTATCCAGGTAGATGATGTTTTCCTGGATTAAGAAATGAGAACAACAGTTGAATTTATCATTAGGAATTCAAAAGAGAAAATATTTGAATACTTTAAATCTGTGATTCAGAGAAAATGATGTAAAAAAGGCACGTGTTGGTTTAGTTACAAATATTGTAACTTTTATTTATTTACTTTGCGATAGGGTCTCACTATGTTGCCCAGTCTGGTCTCAAATTCCTGGGCTTAAGCCATCCTCCCTCCTCAGCTTCCTGAGTAGCAGGGAGTACAGGCACATGACATCATGCCTGGTGTATGTTGTAACTTTTTAAAAAGTCCCTTGGTGTTTTGGGATTTGAACTTTCTGTTTATGAATTTGAAAGTAATTGCAGTCTCCTCACCAAGTCTCTTCTGTTTGCAGGGTCATTGAGCAGCTCGGTGGGAAGCAGCTGGTGATGAACCACATGCATCATGAAGACCAGCAGGTCCGGTATAATGCTCTGCTGGCCGTGCAGAAGCTCATGGTGCACAACTGGTATGCTACAGCTTTTTACTCACACTCATACGTAGGTCTACAAGCTCTCATTTGCCCATTCTGAAGTTCTTATGTAAATGATCTTATGAATGATCATTTTTAATACCAGTGATTTTGATTAAAAATTTAGAAATATATTTTAGTAACTCAGAGCAATGACATGATAATTTTAAAAAGATGATCTGCACTAATGGTCTCAAAGAATGTGTATTCAGAGTAATAATATCAAAAGCAACTCCAGAAGTAACTAAAAGGACTCTGTAACGTAAGTCAGTCTTTTTTATAGTTGAATGGAATTGAGATCTACAATTTTGCGGTGTTTAACTATTCGCATATGCTTAACCTGGATGGATTTTACCAGTTCGCATAAACACACTAAAAACTGATGGATCAATTCAGACTCAACTGTCACGTTTCATTCTTTGTAGCTTTTTGCTTTTGAAGTAACCAAAGTCATGCTTTCCTGTTGTCTGTTTTTGTTTTTAAAATATAAATTATTGACATACTTAAAACAAGTTAAATTAAGAAGTAAGTGCTTAGATATAATGGTGGGCCCTTGTGTACGTGAAAGAACAGGTGAGGATTCTCTTTGCATGCCCATTTGTATCTATAGGTTGGGTGTTCAGTGCTTTCAGGGCTCTTCTGAACAGTTCAAATGCTTCTCTATTCTCCACCCTCTGGAAGAATAATCTGATTTTCGACTGTTTTTGTTAAGGCACAATGAACAACAATACATTGCCTATAACAATAATGTTACCAGTGCTTCCAAAGGAAAGGATTAATGGTGCATTAGAATGGGTGCATTTGAAGATAGAGGCAGATACAGTATAAGAGAGTATCTAGGCTTCATGTATTACGTATTATGATCCTGCCACTTAAGCATTTTTCTCACAGATACTAACATTTATGCATTCTTACAACAACTGCTTTTTGAGTACTTCTTACCCTGACATGTTAAATGCCAGCTATAAATATGATGGAAGTGGGTACAAATTTACATAGGGTGATTAGAGAAGACCTCTCTGAGTAGGACAAACAGTTACACTGAGACAGTAATAAGTAACCAGCCAGACAGATCAATTATTGAACGTGATAAGCATTTCAAATAGAGGGAGTGAAAGGGGAAAAGGCCATAAAGCAGGAATAAGCTTGGCTTGTTTAAAACAATGTATAGGGACTTACGTGGGTGTGACGCTTGTGGTTCGAGATGCCGCTGGCACCTAGTGGGTAGGGACCAGAGGTACTGGTAAACATCCTACAATGTACAGACAGTACCCAACATTAAAGAAGTATCTGGCCCTGTATGTCAGTTCTGAGGTTGAAAAACTATGGTTTGAAAGACGGTACAAGGGCTAAGATGGAAATATATGGTTGAGGAGAGGTAGGCAGAGACCTGATCACAGAAGGTCTGTGGACTGCCATTTGACTCTTACTTTTATAAGATGAGTTGAAAGCCATTGAAAGATTTTTAAACAGGGGAGTGACAAGACTTGGTGTATGTTTTAAAAAGATCACTTTGGCTACTCTCTATAGAATGGATTGATTGTATAGGGCTAAATGTGAAAGCAAGAAGAGCATTTTAGCTGGTTCTCATGGTGGTCTAGGGTTGAGGTGGTTGATGGATTGGACTAAGTGATAAACATTGAGGTAAGAAGTAGATGGATTTAGGTAGATTTCAGAGATAGCGCTGGCAGCACCTGATGGACTGGGAGAGTTTTTACTTTCCTATCCTCACTGCCAGATGAATGGGATCAAAGCAGGGAGTACTTCAAAATAGTTTTCATCTGTGCAGCAGAAGGAATAACTTCAAGTCTGTCAGTAAAATATGGATAGAGTACTCTACTGGATTTTTCTCCTCATTTCACTTTACCTCAAGCTAGATTTTTCAACATAAAAGAATTATTTAGAAATTTCGTATCTCATGGTTTGTTTACGTATCTTTCATGAAATTAGTTTAAAGGATGTTGGTGTTTAATAGAGTTGAAGGCTGTTGCAGTGAATGAACTTGTATTTGCCAGATGTTTTTCTAAAGTCCTGTGAAAGTCACAGTTTTATTTTCCTTTTTTGTTAAAATTAGGGTTGTTGAAATATAATTCTTGTTTTATTAGTAAAAAATGATTTCATTTTAATAGTTCTTTTTCTTGAAGATTTGTTGTTGGGTTTACTGTTTTTCTTGTTTTTTTTTTTTTTTTTTTTACCATTCTCTCATTTATTGAACATTCTTTCCTTTCCTCTTGTTTATAACACACAGGCTGTAGAGCATACTTTGCCTTCATAAATCAGAAATAGTATCACAAAGTATCACACACTTTAAAATACACATTGTACAACTGTGCAAAAATATTTTCTTTCTTTATACGCTTATTCTATAAGCATTTTTCTATTTTAAATTTTTTTTTTTACTTTTTGAAATTTTTTGTTAAAAAATAAGACACACACATTGGAAGAGCAGTAGGTTTGTTTACAATAGCATCACCACAAATACATTAAGTAATGTGTTGTGCTATGGTGTTATGATGGCTACAATGTTACCAGGCAATAGGACTTCTGGACCTTCAAGACCAGGTGTGTAAAGATGTGTGGAAGGAAGTTATCAAGGCATAGGAAATAATTTGTGGGACTACATGCAAATACGAAAATGCATGGGAAGTGGAAAATGAGGCTGAAAAGAAGACATTGGCTGAGTGAAAGAAATGATGTGCATAAAATATGTACTCTATGGACTACTTTGACAGAGTAGGTTTTTGAATGTAACAAGATAAGTCAACTTGAGTGGTAATATATTTTGGGAAATCAGCTCACTACAAATTGTGACTGTAAACATTGTGCTGTAAATGTTTTTTAGTTTTCCGCCAATAAAATTTTTGGAAGAAAAAAAAAATCTCTGCCCTGGGGAACCTTGTATTCTAAGAGGTAGGAGAAACACATAATAAAATAAATGCAAAAATTATATAATATGTTCTATTAGAATATAATGCATAAATAATACAGTATGGATATAGCATCAAGATAGACAAATAGATCAGTGGGACATATTGGTAAGTCCAGAAATAGATCCATACAAATAGGCAAATTTTGTCAAATTTTGACAAAAATAAGAATGCAATTTAATGGAGAAAGAATTATTTCTTCAACAAATGGAGCTGAAACAATTAAATATTCACATGCACTAAAAGAACTTTAATGCATACCTCAAACTACATATAAAAATTAACAATATGAATGGGCTTATATTGAAGAAATTTAATCAACAATTAGTAACCTACTAAAAAATAGCACCAGGCCCAGATGGGTTCATTGTGAATTCTACAACACATTTAAGAAAGAAAATATACCAATTCTCTACAATCTCTTTCAGAAGATAGAAGCAGAGTGAAAACTTCCTAACTCATTCTATGAAGTCAGCATTACCCTAATACCCAAACCAGATGAAGGCATTACAAGAAAAGACAACTACAGACCAAAATTTCTTATGAACATAGATGCAAAAACCCTCAACAAAATATTAGGAAATTGAATATAACAATGTATTAAAAGAGTTATATACCATTTCTAAATAGGATTTATTCCAGATATGCAAGGCTAGGTCAACATTAAAAAATCAATCAATGTAGGGATCCAGCTTCATTTTTCTGCATGTAGCTATCCAGTTTTCCCAGCACCATTTATTGAAAAGAGATTCTTTTCCCCAATGTATATTTTAGTCTGGTTTATCAAAGATTAAGTTACCATATGCAGATGGTTTCATCTCTGGATTCTCAGTCCTGTTCCAAAGAACAATGCTTCTGTTCTTGTACCAATACCATGATGATTTGATTATTATTGCTTTATAGTACAATTGGAAGTCTGGAAGACAGATGCCTCCCAGTTTGTTCTTTTTGCATAAGATTGCTTTTGCTATACGAGGCCTTTTCTGATTCCATACAAAGTGAAGAATTATTTTTTCTAGGTCTGTAAAGAATGATGATGGTACTTTAATGGGGATTGCATTTATTCTGTAGATCACTTTAGGTAACATTGAAGAGACAGGAACACTCTTACACTGCTGGTGAGACTGCAAATTAGTGCAACGTCTGTGGAAAAGAATTTGGAGATTTCTCAAAGAGCTAAAGATAGAAATACCATTCCATCCAGAAATAGCATTATTAGGCATCTACGTAAAAGAACATAAGACATTCTATAGTAAAGACATTTGCAGCCGAATGTTTATGGCAGCACAATTCACTATTGCTAGGTCGTGGAAACAACCCAAGTGCCTGTCAATTCATGAGTGGATTATTAAAACTTGGTATATGTTTACAATGGAATACTACTCAATTTTAAGAAACAACAGTGAGCTAGCACCACTTATATTATCCTGGATTGAGCTTAAGCCCATTATTCAAAGTGAGGTGACACAAGACCAGAAGAATGGGCCCCACATGTACTCGCCATCAAATTGGTACTGACTGATTAACACTTTGGTGTTTAAATGGTGGTGGTGTCCACCAGGGTTTCGGGGGTAGACCCACAGTTGAGGGATGTGGAGAGCATTGTGATGGGGAGGGGCATGCTTGAAATGTAGTTGTGGATGGGAATTAGGGAACTTAATAGGGGAAGGAAATCCTCTAAAATTGATTTATGTGAATAGCTGTAAAACTTGGTAAATTTACTAAAAATCATTTAATTGTTCATTTAAAATGGAGTAATGGCATGGAATGTAAATTATACATCAATAAATTTGTCAAAAAATAAATTAAAGACATTTATTAAAACCAAAAAAAAAAAAATCAATCAATGTAATCTACCACAGCAACAGGTTAAAGAAGAAAAATTACATAATCTTATCAATAGATGCAAAATTGGACAAATGAGATCACATCAAGCTAAAAAGCCTTGGCACAGCAAAGGAAACAATATACAAAGTGAAGACAGATCCCACAGAATGGGAGAAAAGATTTACAAACTACCCATCTGACAAGGGATTAATAACTAGAATATATAAGAAACTCAAAAAACTTAATAGGAAAAAAATCAAATAATCCAAGTAAAAATGGTTAAAAGATCTGAATAGACATTTCTCAAAAGAAGACATACAAATGGCCAACAGGTGTATGAAAAAATGCTCAACAAGGTACCACCTTGGTGAGCTTGAGTAAAATATAGGAGAATTCCCTGGATTACCAGGCAAAGTCTATCACTTTTTTCCCTCACTCTCTGTGCTGGGCTGCTGGATTTGGGAGAGGAATAATGCAGGCACTCCCTCGTGGCCATCAGTGCCAGGTCACACAGGAAACCAGCCCAGTCTCACCCAAAGCCAGTGGTGACTGCTATCTGGCTACCTCTGATGTTTATTCAAACCCGAGGGCTCTTTAGTCAGCAGGTGGTGATTTCTACCAGGACTGGGTCTTTCCTTTCAGGGCTGCATGTTTCCTTCTGGCCCAGGTTGGGTCCAGAAATGCCATCCAGGAACTAAGGTCTAGATTCAGGGGCCTCAGGAGTCTGCTTGGTAGTTTATTTTATAGTGGCTGAGCTGGTGTCCAAGTTGCAAAACAAAGTCCTCTGAGTTCTTCCCTTTCCTTTTCTTTTCCCCACATGTAAGAAGACTCTCCCTAAGCTGCACTGGCTGTAATTGGGGGAGGGGACACAGATACTGGCTTGGCCACAGGCTGCTGGTGTCTCACTGGGTTGTGTGCACCCCAAGTCCACTGGCTCCAAGCCAGTATTACAGCCACAGGAATTGCCCAAGGAATGCAGCCCCTGTGACCTGACTGCCTTACAAATTTAGTTTAGGTCCAAGGCTGCTTTTTTGTCTGCGGTTGTGGGCCTAGTGGGAACTAGGGCTTGGGGCAGAGGGTTTCCCTCTGGCCAGGCTGGTCAAAATGCTCCCTCTGTGGGCACCAGCAGAATTGTCTTGTGCTGTGTTCCCCTTTGCATTTTAAATGCAAAGCCCCACAATTACTTTACTATCCCTCCCTAGGCACACAGATTCTCTCTCCACTGAGTATGCTGGTGAGGGGGGATGGAAGTGGGGTGGCTTAGGCAATACAAGATTATCTTTTCTGCCCTCTTCAGTGCCTCTTCCTTGATATGATGTTAAAACCAGGTAGTATGATCACTGACCAGATTTTTGGTTCTTCTGAAGGTGCTTGCTTGTGTGGATAGTTGTTGAATTATATATTCGTTCAGAAGGATGATAGGTGAAGCTTTCTATTTGGCCATCTTTCTCCGCCCCCTTCACATATGATTGATTGATTTATAATCTTTATTTTTAAAATTAACATGTTAAATGTTTACTTTTCTTAATATGGGTAATAGTTACCTATTGCTGTGAAACAAATTACCCTAAAACTTGGTAGCTTGAGACAACAACAAGGATTTTGTACCTCCCAGAGTTTCTCTGGGTTAGGAATTCAGGAGCAGCTTAGGTGGGTAGTTCTGACTTGGGACCTTCATCATATTGCAGTCAAGATATGGACTGGGTTTTTTGATTTTTTTTCTTGTTAATTCTTTTGAGTTCTAGGTACATTCTTGTTATCAGACCTTTGTCAGAGGTGTAAAGAGCAAATATTTTCTCCCATTCTGTGGGTAGTCTATTTGCTCTAGTGATAGTTTCTTTAGCTGTGCAGAAGCTTTTTAATTTGATCAGGTCCCATTTGTTTATTTTT
>CAUYRT010083831.1:0-13500 GCA_963574885.1 Lepilemur ruficaudatus | reverse complement strand
AAAAAAAAAAAATATATATATATATGTTCCTGGTCCCACTCATAGAAGTTCCAACTCAGTAGGTCTCAGATGGGCCCAGGGCTCTGTATTATTTAAAGTTCCCAAAATGGTTCTGACAGGCAGCCAGGCATAAAAAAACTGGCTATTTGGCCGGGCGCAGTGGCTCACGCCTGTAATCCTAGCGCTCTGGGAGGCCAAGGCGGGTGGATTGCTCAAGGTCAGGAGTTCGAGGCCAGCCTGAGCGAGAGCGAGACCCCGTCTCTACTAATCATAGAAAGAAATTAATTGGCCAACTAAATATATATAGAAAAAATTAGCCGGGCATGGTGGCACATGCCTGTAGTCCCAGCTACTCGGGAGGCTGAGGCAGGAGGATCGTTTGAGCCCAGGAGTGTGAGGTTGCTGTGAGCTAGGCTGACGCCACAGCACTCACTCTAGCCTGGGCAACAGAGTGAGACTCTGTCTCAAAAAAAAAAAAAGACTTTGGATTCATATGGGAATTGGGTTACAAATTCAAAGTTTCATGTCATCCCGTGACAGGTGACAGAATACCCACTGGACTTTATGACCAATTCCAGAAGGAGCTGAATGTTGGCAGCTATGTTAAGAACACGAATGAGGCCAGTGCCTGTCAAGTCGAAACCAGTCATGACTGTAGGATTGCCAGCTTTTTCCCCCTGTTCACAAGTACAGTTGATTTTGCAAGTAATTAAATGACTAGCATAAAATACACAGGAACATAAAGTAGGTGCCATTAAAGAGGGATGTGTTGGTTTTAATTTTGTCGAATGTAAATATTTGTAATTTACCTTTCTGTTTTCCTTTGGGTAAATACCTACTAGTGGGGTTGCTGGATCAAATGGTGGGTCTACTTTTAGTTCTTTGCGGTATCTCCATACTCCTTCCCATAGAGGTCGTGGTAGCTGGCAGTCCCATCAGCAGTGCACGAGCATAGCTTTCCCTCCCCATTCCTGCTGGTATCTCTTGTGTTGGGACTTTTTGATAAAAGCCATTCTCACGGGAGTTTGGTGATATCTCATTGTGGTTTTGATTGCATTTCCCTGGTAGTGAGGGACACTGAGCATTGATTCATGTGTTTATTGGCCATTAGTGTATCTTCTTTTGAAAAGTTTCCATTCGTGTCTTTTGCCCACTTTTTAAAGGGGTTGTTTGATTTTTTTCTTGCTGATTTGCCTGAGTTCTTTGTAGATTCTGGTTATCAGCCCTTTACTGGATGTTTGGCACGCAAATGTTTTCTCCCATTCTGTAGGTTGTCTGTTTGTAATGTGCCTAACAAAACCTGTCTAAACTAGTATATTAAATTAATGTTTTTATGAATTAAAAATAGAGATGACTATATGTGTGGTTCAAAAAAATTAAAAAATTTAAAGATCTTTGGTTTGGGTTTTACAGTTAGTATACTTTATCTCACATGCGCTAGACAATGCTTTTAAATTCCCCTCCATCTCCGTACCCCCACCGCTGGCTCATCCACCGGTGCCTCTTGCCCCTCTGCAGAGACAGGGTTTGACACATGTATTTAGTGACTCATATTTATTGAGCACTTATCTGTGTCAGGCACTGTTCTTGGTGCCCTGAATTCATCACTGTACTTTAGTGAACAGAATCTCTGCCCCTCATGGAATTTACCATCTAGCAAGTCAACGCTGGGTCTGTCTGGCCTAAATCTCATCTTACTTATTAGGCTCTACAACCTCCAGGAAACAAGACACCTTCATCTCAAGTAGACACTTAAGATGCATCGTTTCAGTACATCCTCCTATCAAGCCTGCAAGGTAGTACGGCAGACGGTGCTTTCCAAAGATGACTGCCACACAGCGTCATCCACCCCAATAGCCTTTCTGCAATTGGACCTTCCTTTTCCAGAGTCAACTTCTCCACCTCACTGAACCTGGGTGGCCCCTGAGGAAGGTTAACCCAGTGGTCATTGGCAGACGTGACTCTCAGGAATAGAGTTTAACTGTCCTGACGCCTTCTGCTTCCTGCCTCTTGGAATCCAGCTGCCAAGCAAGCCCACCATGCTGTCAGAAGCCCAAGCCACACAGAGAAGACATGAATATGTGCAACACTGGATTGTCCCAGCTCAGCTGAGCCGTCACATCATCCCATCCCTGGTGTAATCCTGTGAGTGAACAAGCTTCCAGATGTTTCCAGCTCCCCAAAATTCAAGTCACCTCCAACCACTGGAATCTTCCCAGATGAGCCACTAGGCAGAAAGTAAGTCCTTGCCACCATCCCTTGCCCTGATTCCTGACCCACAGGATCCGTGAGCATAATAAAATGGTTGTATTTGTTACACAGCACTGGATAACTGATACACTTTTCAAAGAAAATAGAACAGTGATGTAACAATTAGTGAATCAATGGGAGAGAAGTAGCTTTTTTAAATGAGGTATTGGGTAAGAAGACTACCATCAGCTGTCCCGGTTCTTGGGCCTTTGAACTTGGGGTCTTGGGACTCAGCCTCCATAATCATGTGAGCCAATTTCTTATAATAAATCTCCTTTGATATATATATACACACACATATATACATCCCGTTTATTCTCTTTCTCCAGAGAACCCAATTTATACAGGCCCCTACGTAGAAATTGTGGATTTAATGTTGCAGTCTGTGGAGTTAGAAAGAGCTCTAGTCATTTCCTACGTTGCCTGAATCATGGACCAAACGGTGGCCTGCACTGAATGAAGTTGCCATTCCAGCACTGCCTCGGTGTACCAAGAAGGGCATGAGTCCAAGTGCTCAGGGAAGTTGGGATGTCGCAGTGGATTTACCATGAAGGTTTTTCCCACCCTGGGAATGTGTGGGAGGATGCAACTTTCATGCTGACTGTGAAAAATAAAGTTTTAGGGGGAGCCCCAGCACCTTTGAAGAGCTCTGTTCTTCTTTGTTAATTACAGTGCGAACGGCTACCACTGAGTTGGGAGACCTACATATCACTGCAATAGGGGTACTTGGATACCAGAGGGACAGTGGACACACCTAATCACCAAAAGACAATGTTGGCACAGTAACTCTAATGCACAGCAGATTCAGAGCTGCAATCAAAACAGTCTGACTGACAGAGACCTGTGGCATTGGCTGCTTCCTCAAGCTGTTCCTAGCAGAGACATAGAGGGGAAGTGTACTAAATTCTTTTTTTTTTTTTTTTGATACAGCATAATGCACGGTTGCCTGGGCTGGAGTGCAGTGGCGTCAGCCTAGCTCACTGCAGCTTCAAACTCCTGGGCTCAAGGGATCCTCCTGCTTCTGCCTCCCGAGTAGCTGGGACTACAGGTGCTATAACACCACACCTGGCTAATTTTTCTATTTTTTTGTAAAAGTGGGGTCTTGCTTTTGCCCCGGCTGGTCTCAAACTCCTGAGCTCAAGTGATCCTCCCACCTCAGCCTTCCAAAGTGCTAGGATTACAGGTGTGAGTCATCACCCCTGGGCTATTCAATTGGTCTTCATAAGCAGAAAAGTTCTGGGTCAAGTGAACAAAAAAAAAAAAGTCTAACACAAATCATAAAAACGGAGTCACAGCTCCTCGGTCAGTTCTGAAATCAGAACTGATTGGGCCTAATAGACCCAGAAGCCCCTTGAATGAAAGTCAGTCTTTCTCCCAGCCTTCTGTAAACGGACCCGCTCCCTTTGACCCGGCTGCCTTTATCTTTCGAAAGAGAAAGCAAGTAGACCTTTCACGGGCCAGTGCACACCGGCTCTGAACTGATGCTAATTTCCGGAAACCCAAAAGGTTGTTGTCATCTACCAGTCAGAGTAGGGGCTTTTGGAAGTCAGGTATGACAGTGGGCTATTCTGAGATTAACCAAATGGTGACTCCCACTGCAGCCACTGTACCCGATGTGGTTTCACTGTTTGAACAAACCAACAAACACATCCCCTGGTCCCCGGTGTGTAGCTGTTGACCTGGGAAGTGCTTTTCTGCTCCACACCTATTAGTAAAAGTCATTGAAAAGCTGTCTGCTTTCATCTGGCAAGGCCAGAAATGCACCTTCATAGTCCATATACCCTGGGCTGGGGTATATCAATGCTCCAGCCCTGTGTCATAGTTGACTTTGCAGAGATTCTGTCCAGTACCCCCTCCTACCCACAAGCCAGCTCACTGGTCCCTCGCACGGGTGACATTAGGCTGACTGCACCTAGTGAGCAAAAAGAAGCAACCGCTCTGGACTTATTGGTAAGGCGTTTGTGTGTCCGAGGGTGGGAGATAAAGCCGACAAAAATTCAGCAAAATTTCTAAGAGCCCAGCTGTGTGCAGCAGACCAGGACATTCCTTCTAAGGTGGAGGGGAAGTTGTTGCATCTGATGCTTCTTATAACCAAGAAAGAAGGGCATTGCCTCGTGGGCCTCCTTGCATTTCAGAGGTAAAATATCTCTCATAGGCATGTGCTACTGCAGCCGTTTACCAAGTGACAGGAAAAACCACTAGGTTTTTTTTCTTTTTTCTTTTTTAGAGACAGGGTCTTGCTATGTTGTCCAGGCTGGTCTCAAACGCCTGTCCTCAAGCGATCCCCACTGCCTCGGCCTCTCAAAGTGCTGGGATTACAGACATGCGTCACCGCACCTGGTGAAAAACTGCTGGTTTGGAGTGGGGCCCAAAACAAGAGAAAACTCTGTGGCAGATCCAGGCTGCTGCGCCCAGCCTGTTCCACCAATGGGCGCATTACTCACAGATCCGATCACGCTTGTGCGGTGTCGGTGGCAGACAGCGATGGTATCTGGAGGCTTTGCCAAGACCTTTAGTCGAATCCCAGCGCAAGCCCTTAGGAGCTGGGAGTGGAGCCCTGCCATCCTCGGTAGATAACCACTCTCTGCTGGAGAAACAGCTTTGGGCCTGCTAGTGGGCCTCCGTGGAGAATGGACACTTGGCCATGGGTGTCACCTGACCCGCCCAGCCATAAAGTTGGGCATGCAGAGGCTAGCATCACATGGAAGTGGTATATATAAGACTGGCTCAAACAAGCCTTGAAGGCCCAAGTCAGTCCCAGAAGAAACAGCCCAAATGTCCCTGGAGCCGACTCCTGCCACACTGCCTGCTCTATCTAAGCCTGCACCCGCCGCCTCATGGGGACCTTCCCTGGGATGGGTTGACAGAGGAAGAGAAGACTTGGACCCGGTTTACAAATGACTCTGCACGATACACGGAAAGTAGGACAGCCGCAGCACGGTGACCCTTTCTGAGACCTCCCCGAAGGACAGTGGGGAAGGGAAATCAGCTGGAAGAGCTTTGAGCAGTGCACCTGCTGGTTCACTGTACCTGGAAGGAAGAATGGCCAGATGCGCTGTTCTCTGCTGCTTTATGGGCTACGGCTGTTGGTCTGGCTGGATGGCCGGGCACTTGGAAGGAACACGATTGGAGAATTGATGTCGAGAGAATGGGGGGCAGAGGTACGTGCACAGACCTCTCCGAATGGGCAAAAACCATGAAGACATACGTACGTGTCCCACCTGCATGCCCACGAAGAGTGACCTTTGCAGATTTAGATAATCAAGTGGATAGGATGACCCAGTCTGTGGACACCAGCAGCCTCTTTCCCCAGCCACCCCCGCCATCACCCAATGCGCTCGTGAGCAAAGCCACCGTGGCAGCAGGGACGGAGGTTACACGTGGGCTTCCACGCGCCAAGATGACCCGCCAACAACAGACGCCATCACGGAGCCTCCAGCATGGAACCATTTCCCCGGGTGGTCGGCCAGCCACCTCGTGGCAGGTTGGTGTCCCTGAGCTGTTTCCGTCACAGGAGCAGCAGTTTGTTTTTATGGGAAGAGACACTCTGGATACAGATGTGCCTCTTTGCACTCTATGCTTTTGCCAAAACTACCGTCAGTGGACTCGCAGAATGCCTGATCCACCGGCACGGTACTCTGCACAGCACTGCTTCCGACCGAGGAAGTCACTTCGCAGCAGATGAGGTATGTCCCTGGGCCCGTGCTCGCGGAGTTCGCTGGTGTTACCGTGGTCCCTACGGCCCTGAGGCAGCTGGCTTGACAGAACAGTGGATTGCTCGACATCTCTAATCATCAGGGAAACGCAAAGCGAAACCACAGTGAGATATCACTTAACTCCAGTGAGAATGGCTTTTATCAAAAAGTCCCAAAACAACAAATGCTGGCGTGGATGCGGAGAGACAGGAACACTCATACGCTGCTGGTGGGACTGCAAACCAGTGCAACCTCTGTCGAAAGTAATAGGAAGTACTTCAAAGAACTAAAAGTAGAGACCTACCATTTGATCCAGCAAACCCACTACGGTGTATCTACCCAAAGGAAAAAAAGACATTCTATAAAAAAGACATCTGCACTCAAGTGTCTACAGCAGCACAATTCACAATCACAAAGATGTGGAAACGACCCAAGTGCCCATCAATCCATGAGTGGATTAATAAAATGTGGGATGTGTATACCATGGAGTACTACTCAGCCATAAAAAAGGTGAACTAGTACTTCTTATCTTAACCTGGATGGAACTGGAGACCATTCTTCTAAGCAAAGTAGCGCAAGAGTGGAAAAACAAACACCACATGTATTCGCCATTAAATTGGAACTGACCGATCAATACTTACGTGCACACATTGAAGTGACATTTGTCAGAAATCCAGTGGGTGGGAGGGGGGAGGAGGGGATGGGTACATTCACACCTAGCGGGGACAATGCACTCTCTCTGGGGGGTGGAGGCACTTATGGCTTTGACTCAAATGGGACAAGAGCAATTTAAGCAACCAAAACATTTGTACCGTTATAATATTCTGAAATTCAAAAAAATATATATATAGAAATTAAAAAAAAAAAAAGAACAGTGGAACGGCCTTTTGAGGACCCAGCTACCGTGCCAGCCAGGTGGCAGCCCCTTTCCGGGCTGGGGCAAGGTTCCCCGGAAGGCAGTGTGTGCTCTGAATCAGCATCTGAATCGCGGTATTGATCTCCCAAAGCCAGGACCCACAGGTGCAGGAATCCAAGGGGGGGCAGTAGGAGGTCATGGCACTGCTTACCGCGACCCCAGTGACTTGACCAAATACTGAGCTTCCTGTTTCTATGATCTTACGTCCTGCTGGCTTAGAGGCTCAGTTCCAAATGGGAGGCTACCTCCACCAAGAGACACAACGATGGTCCCACCAAAGTGGAAGTTAAGACGGCCACTCGGCGGGGAAGAGAGGGGAAGGAATGTTCTTCCCCAAACCGCACAACTAAAAACTGTCATCACACAGTTTTTCGAGGTCCTTGAGTACAGGAATGACTCTCAGAAGCCACACTGGCACCTCTAAAACGACAATAGCTGTTGGTCTTTTCTGCTGAGAAAAAGCGTGTCGTCTTTGAGGCTGCAGAGGCAAAATACGAACAGCTCCCAGGTAGTTCCCAGAAACCACCACCTAGGAAATCCATTACCTTAAGGAGGCCAAGTTATTATTAAGGAACTTTGTCTTCTTTTCCCAAGAATTTCGATCCACTCTTAAAAAAAAAAAATCAGGACAAAAAATTTTTAAAAAATAGTAATAATGATAAGACTGTCACATGGGCTCTTTGGACTCATTCCTCTGAATCAAGTCAAAGCAGGGAATTTCTGCTCTGGCTGGGGTGACTGGTCCTCACGGCCAAGGGCAAAACCGGGCTGCCATAAGCAAGAGCATGTCTGCAATACAGGAGATCCCTCAGGCAGCGAGCAGTCCCCGACCTCTTTGGCACCAGTGACCGTTTTCATGGAAGACGATTTTTCCGTGAATCCAGGCAGGGGTGGGATGGTTTCAGGATGATTCAAGCACATCTATTGTGCGCTTTATCTCTATTAGTATTACCTTGTCGTATATAATGAAATAATTATACAACTCACCGTAGGTTGGGGACCCCTGCTTTAGGGTGTCTCTCGGTATTACCATGCCCTGTGATTGAGGTCAATGGAAAACCACAACAGTCCAACCCAGGCAGGACGACGAATGACCCTTCAGGAATAAAGGTGTGGGTCACCCCACCGGTTCACAGGCCAGCAGAGATGTTTCCTGAGGGCAGAGGCAATAGAAAGTGGACAGTGGAAGAAGAAGGCAGCTATAAATACCCGCTGTGGCCATGTGACCAGTTACAGAAATAAGAACTGCAGTTCTCACGTGTATTTCTTCCTTATTTTGTTATGAATGTGTGTATGTGTGTGTGAGATCACAGAGACCTTTGTTTTCTTCCCCCGTCCTCTTGTCTCATTATTAAACATCAGATGCAGTGACTTTGTGTCATGGTATTGAAGGATTGTTAACTTCCCATCGTAGTGTTTAAGTTACAGGATACCAAGAAGTGAGGCCGGGCGCGGTGGCTCACGCCTGTAAGTCCCAGCACTCTGAGAGGCCGAGGTGGGAGGATCGCTCGAGGTCAAGAGTTTGAAACCAGCCTGAGCAAGAGCGAGACCCTGTCTCTACTAAAAATACAAAAATTAACCGGTGTGGTGGTACGCACCAATAGTTCCAGCTACTCAGGAGGCTGAGGCAGGAGGATTGCTTGAGGTCAGGAGTTTGAAACCAGCCTGAGCAAGAGCGAGACCCCGTCTCTACTAAAAATACAAAAATCAGCCAGTGTGGTAGTACGTGCCAGTAGTTCCAGCTACTCAGGAGGCTGAGGCAGGAGGATCGCTTGAGCCCAGGAGTTGGAGGCTGCAGTGAGCTGTGATCACACCACGGCACTCTACCTGGGGCAACCAGAGCAAGAGTCTGTCTCAAAACAAACAAACAAAAACAAAGTGTGTCGGCCAGGGGCGGTGGCTCACGCCTATAATCCTAGCACTCTGTGAAGCCAAGGCGGGAGGGTCGTTTGAGTTCAGAAGTTTGAGACCAGCCTGAGCAAGAGCGAGACTCCCATCTCTACCAAAAATAGAAAGAAATTAATTGGCCAACTAAAAATATATAGAAAAAATTAGCCAGGCATGGTGGCGCATGCCTGTAGTCCCAGCTACTCGGGAGGCTGAGGCAGGAGGATCACTTGAGCCCAGGAGTGTGAGGTTGCTGTGAGCGAGGCTGACGGCACTCTAGCCCCAGCAACAGAGTGAGAGTCTGCCTCAAAAACAAAAAAAATAAAAAACCGTCAATAAACATATGTTGAGTCAATGAACGAGTGCATGGAAAGTACTCTCTGATGTCTCCCTGATCGGTTAATTCCTTTGCACTTAAATGTCTTTGCACTTTAATGAGCAGTGGTATTTAAACTTTAATATGTCTCCGAAAGTTTAATGATGGTTTTCCTTGATGTTGAGGGAGTGTCTTTGTAGATGTTATTATTGGCGTATTTAAATATCATTTAATCTAAAATAGAATAAAATCTTCCTAGAGAAATGGCTTTTACACTCATGCTGAAGTCCTTTTGTGTTCTATTATCTCTGTTTCTTTGGCTGTTCGTTCTTTTTTGCTGTTGTGGTGCGTGGGGCATCTCTTTATCCTTAGTTGTGTGCTCATCGTTGTGTTTGAAAACCCCAGTTCTCCTGCCTGCTCTATTTTCTATAACCTGACATCAGAAAAGAAGTGCTGATTACTTGGCTTTTTTTTTTTTTTTTTGAGACAAGGTCTCTCTCTGTCACCCAGGTTAGAGTGCCGTGGCGTCATCACAGCTCACTGCAACCTCAAACTCCTGGGCTCAAGCAATCCTCCTGCCTCAGCCTCCCGAGCAGCTGGGACCATAGGCGTGCACCACCTTGCCCAGCTAATTTTTCTATTTTTTGTGCAGACCAGGGTCTCGCTCTTGCTTAGGCTGGTCTCGAACTCCTGGCCTCAAGCCATCCTCTGCCTCAGCCCCCCAGAGTACTGGGATTAGAGGCGTGAGCCACTGTCTCCAGCCCACTTGACCTTTCATACCCCCTAAGACCAAGCGATATCGACCGTTGGATCTGCTTAATACACAGACCAGGGAAAGAGTAAAGTCAGCGGGGCTGGTCCCATGTTTCTTTCTAAGTAATCACGTTGACAATCGCCCTAAGACTTCCTCCTATTGAATCCACTCACAGGGCACCTGGAATTTCCTGGAACTTCCTGGCCTCTGAGGCTGTGGTTTCTTCTGATTCTGTTTCTTCCTGATCTAACCTTGATCTTGTCTGATGTGAAACGAAACTTCCAAATTATATGCAGGAGGGGGAGATTGAGAGACAGACAGAAAAGGATAGAAAGATGGGGATAGAGATACAGGCGGCTAGTTGGGGGGGGGTTGGAAATAATAACGTAAATGAAGCAACGTGTTACCAATTGGTGAATCTGGGTAAAAGATAAAATGAGCATTCTTTGTATTTCCCTTATTCGTGTAACTTTTCTTTCAATTTGAAGTTATTTCCAAATGAATAACTTTATTAAAGGAGTCGCCCATGCAGGCTGTCTCGAACTCTCCACGACACGTTCTCAAGCCACTCCAGTGCAACGTGATCCATGCATGCAACTCAAAATACAAAGAGCCCTTGTGAAACGGCCTCGTGAATCCTGTGATGCAAAATCTGGTGAGTATTTTTTCCATCTTATTATTATTATTATTATCAATGAGTTGGTTTAATTCCAGGTGAGACAGAATTTAGGGTAGAACAAAAAAACCAAAGAGCAGAGTGTGGCAGGATTCTGGGCTGGGTTTACTTTAAATTCACAACTGAAGGAGGAAGGACTGAGTAAAAACAACTAATGAAAGAGTGAAGGCTGGGAGCGGTGGCTCACGCCTGTAATCCTAGCACTCTGGGAGGCAGAGGCAGGAGGATCGCTCGAGGTCAGGAGTTCGAAACCAGCTTGAGCAAGAGCGAGACCCATCTCTACTCAAAACAAAAATAGAAATTAATTGGCCAACTAAAAATATATACAAAAAATTAGCTGGGCATGATGGCACATGCCTGTAGTCCCAACTACTCAGGAGGCTGAGGCAGGAGGATCACTTGAGCCCAGGAGTGTGAGGTTGCTGTGAGTCAGGCTGATGCCACGGCACTCTAGCCTGGGCAACACAGTGAGGGTAATTTTGTCCATATATTTTTAGTTGTCCAACTAATTTCTTTCTAGGATTACAGGCATGAGCCACCATGCCTGACCTTACATGACTCTAGACACCCTCCTACCCCAGGCTCTTTGCACTGGCCACCCCTCCCTGCCTGGAACTCCCTTCCCCAAGCCCTCCTTTTGCCTTATGCCCCTGAGACCTTCAATGCCCTCCCCCCATGACCAGACTGGTATAACAAGAGCTCACGTATGGAATCAGATGTGTGATTGAACCCATTAGCTCACTTAGTACTCCCAAGAACCCATGATATACAAATTATTCTCCCGTTTTATAATCGAAGGCACGAGGCCCAGACAGGCGAAGGCACCTGCCCAAGGATGCACAGCCCAGCCAGACCCAGGGCTTGACCTCACTCTGTGCAACTCTCAAATGCCTGCTCTGCAGACCTCCCTACCCATCTGTACCCCTTCCTCGCCATACGACCCCCAGCACACACATACCCGCAAGAGCTGCTGGGGGAAGTCTCCCAGTTTCTCCACACTGATTTCCTCACTGAGATGCTGTGGCGGGCGAAGCCCAGGGTGTCCTCTCCATCCCCATCATAGGCACCAGGAGCTCCCTGAGCAGACCAAGACGAAGACTTTGGCAGCGACACAACGATGAGAAGCAACCTTGATTCTGCAAGAGAAGTTGGGGAAACGAACTTGAGAAGTGGCCCCTGGGAACCTCAGACCGGAAGTCCCCTCCAGAAGGGGCACCCCTACCTCAAGGGAAGGGAATATGATGTATGTAGCATGTATTAATATTACCCGCCAAATATTCCTGTTTTGTAATGAACCACCTCTTGTAAATGATCCTGGCTCGCAACTCAGCCCCTCATACGAATCCATGCTCCCTGATCACACACCCTAGAAGCCAGATGTGTTTAGGAATCAAGAATTTAGAAAGGAGGGCCGGGCACGGTGGATCACACCTGTAATCCTAGCACTCTGGGAGGTCCAGGTGGGCGGATCGTTTGAGCTCAGGAGTTCAAGACCAGCCTGAGCAAGAGTGAGACCCCGTCTCTACTAAAAATAGAAACAAATTAATCAGCCAACTAAAAATATATAGAAAAGATTAGCTGGGCATGGTGGCACATGCCTGTAGTCCCAGCTACTCAGGAGGCTGAGGCAGGAGGATCCCTTGAGCCCAGGAGTCTGAGGTTGCTGTGAGCTAAGCTGATGCCAAGGCACTCCAGCCTGGGCAACAGAGTAAGACTGTGTCTCAAAAAAAAAAGAGAGAAAAAAGAAAAGAATTAGAAAGGGAATATGATGTATGTAGCATGTATTAATATTACCCGCCTCTGGGGAGTCCTGGGATAGCACTCCATAATCTAGCATACTGACATCCCTGTTTGTATGAATATTCGTGATAAATAAAAACCATAAATACATTTACATGGGTGGAGTCAAGTTTGGCTGCCAAAGGAGTTATGACAAACTTTCTGGTTTGGGAGATTTGGGGTTCTTTTTGTTCCAGTTTTATTGAGGTATCATTGAAAATAAAAATAGTATTTATTGAAGGTATGCAACTTGATGTTTTGATACACCTGTATACATTGAGAAATAATCACCACCATCAAGTTAATTAACACACCCGCCAGCTCTCATAGTTACTGTGTTGTGTGTGGTGAGAACATATAAGATGTACCCTCTGGGATCTTATTTGAAAACTGACCCAATCGGAATTCAAATACTGGCCTGATATCTACTGATATTAAAGAATTATTAACTTAAAGACAAATCTACCCTCAACAAATTTCGTGTATACAGTGTGTATGGTATCGTTAACTGTGATCACGCCACTGGCTGTACATTGTAGGCCCAGAACTTATTTATCTTGCATAAGTGAAAAGAGTTTGCGCCCTGTGACCAACACCTTCCCGTTTCCCCGCTACCCGCAGCCCCCGCCAACAACCATCCTGCCCTCCGCTTCTCTGTTTGACTAGTTCAGATTCCCGTATAAATGAAACCATGCAGTATTTGGCTTTCTGTCTGGGAATTTTTAGAATCGTGGATCCCAGATGTTGTGGCTGCATTTTTAATCTCTGCGTAAGTGGCATGATCTTGCAAATCCCGTCTTAGTAAGTACGTATTCGTGACGTTACAGCGGTGTCGCGGCAACCCATCTGCGAGCTGTTGTTTCTTCGTAACACCCCAGCTATTTGTACTGTGTGAGGCCATCTGCACATGGATGTCACTACTTGAGAAATCCGTCTTGTTTTGTCTTTGTCATACTTGCTCAATCTCTCTCCGTCTGTTGTACCACTGTGCTTTTGTAATGTCATTTCTGTCTACTCCAGTATTCTAATCATTTTTTATTTTTTTTTGAGACAGACTCTCACTCTGTTGCCCGGGCTAGGGTGCCTTGGCATCAGCCTAGCTCACAGCAACCTCAAACTCCTGGGCTCAAGCGATCCTCCTGCCTAGGCTCCCAAGTAGCTGGGACTACAGGCACACGCCACCATGCCAGGCTAAGTTTTTCTATTTTTAGTAGAGATGGGGTCTCG